>PVJX010037789.1:0-16606 GCA_004027295.1 Dolichotis patagonum
ACTGAAACCTCTAACCTGTAAGAAATAAACCTTCCCTTCCCTAACTTTGGGCATCAGGTATTTTGTCAAAACAATGAGAGAGAAAAGTAACTAAGTCAGCCCATATGCAAGCAGTTACTTTGGGAAATGATACTGGCCAGAGAAATGGAAAGCTAGAAAAGGTAAAACAGAAAAAGGGAGCAAGGCAATGTAAGTGGTTCATCTTGGCTTAATCATTACTGTGGAGACCTGGACCTCCCCTTTCTATGACTTTCTGAAAATCCCTATAGAATGTGCCTCAGAATTGAATGCCTAAGGACAGAAGAGGGGGCACCTATTCCCTTCCTACCAAGTTTTATGCATAAAAAATTACTCATGGGAGACCAGCAATCTTGCACTTGCAGATTTTCCATATATAAATACTAAGTAGATTTCCATGAGCTCCCCACAAACAGGGTCAGAAAACAGTGATGAGGGAAGGTTACACCAGCACAAAGTTGGTCACATAAATAACAGATAAGTAAGATGATGTGTAGCAAGAGGATGAAAGGAGCAGCATCAGAAGTGGTCATCACATCTGTCAACAAGCATTCCAACAATAGGATTTCTCATTATTTTTGCTATCAATTCTCCATTTGATTATGTTTTTTTATGCAGTCTTCTAAGTAAGTTATTTTCATTTAACAGAAGTTATTCCATTAAAAGTTTATGTATGAAAACTATATTTACATTAAAATAGTCAAACAGGAAACTAAAGTTTTTGTTTTTCTTTTCCCTCAAAGAAAAATCTAGGGAAAAATACTTTTACTGTTTATATTAATTGCCATGCATTGTGCTAGGCACTCTGGAGTATTTTATCTTTCCATCAACTTTATGAGATGAGCATTGTAATTCCAGTATTACTCAGAGCCTCTTTACACCTCAGGGTTTTCAGTTTAATAGGTTTAAAGCCTCTCTTCTGCAATGTACATACTGCTTATACTTAACTGTGTGCACTTGATTGGCTTGGGAGCTGCCTAAGGGATTATTAAAGCACACATCTTCTAGACACTCCACTTGTCCCCTGGCCCCTTTTCTCTGGCACTGGCCCCTCCTCTGCTTCTCAGCCACCATGAAGTAAGCAGCTTTGCTGCACCATGCCCTTTCACTATGATGCTCCTGCCTTGGAGCCAGATGAACTTGGACTAAATCCCCTGAAACTGTGAGCCAAACTAAGGTTCTCCAGTTGTAAACTGTGGGTGTTGAGTATTTGTCCCAGCACAGGAAATGTGCAACTCAAGCAGCTTGATGCATGAAATTTCTAATTCTACTCCTTCAGAATTTCCTCTGTCTCACCTCCTGAGTGGCATCCCAATATCATCCCTTCTTGTAAGGCAGACAAATCTCAGTTCTGGCAGTTAAGACACCCCAATCCTGTCAAACTAATTATCTCAGTTTGGTTTGGGTTTTCAAACTTGAGGAATAATGGAAAGAGGTCACGTTCATCACTACACAGGCTTCTACATCTTCTCTAAAACTTCCATACTCTGCTCCTTACTAAAAGTCCACTCTGTGCTTGTGATCATTCTGATTTGTGCACCCTCTGAGATTGGGAATGGAGTATCCTGGCTCTGAATATTGCTATTATTGGAAGCTGCCTGGTACATCTTGTCAAAGTTCCCCATCTTCATTACAAAAAAAATGACATCTACACTAATGAAATATGATCATTTTTACATTATATGACTAGTTCAGCAAAAAAATTTGTGTTGTCTGTCTAGTCAGCTATATATCAAGTTCTGGAATAAGAACCACAAATTATAAGTGTTGCCCATGTCCACAATGTACTCAGCTTTGTAAGAGATACAGACAAATATAATCATATTTTCAAAGTGATACACTTAATAACAAAACACTTTCAAACAACAACAGATGATTGATCCTGTTTGATGCAACAAACAAGTCTTCTAGAAGGTGTTGATGTTAAGATAAAGGATAGATACAGGCTTTTCATATAGAAGAGTATTTCAGAGACCACATAATTAATAAAATCAGACTGGTAGGAGGTCCTACACTACATAGTTTGGGTTGAGGAATTAACACATAGTAGTTTTAAACTGATGGATGAAAAACCTGAAAGGAGAGAGGTGGGAAATGAACTCAGATAGGCAAAGTAAGTCTAGATGAAGTATGCAGTCATGTTAAGGATTTTAGATTTTCTTGTGGATGTTGAGATGAGGTCTAGTGAAAGAGTTAAAATAGCTCAGTTATGTAGTTAAATCTATTTCATTCTTATTACCGTTTAAGTGATCAGAGATAGTGAAAATTGGGGCTTCATTGTAACAACCTAAGTGAATAAATATTGGGCCCTAAACCCAGGCAGTTATATTGATGGTGATGATTATAAGATTTAAAAAAAAAAACAGCTTTTAGCACTAGTAAGAAATGAAATTATAGAATTTGGAGACATAGGATATAGACACTACAGGAAAGGATAAAGTCAGGAATAATATCCTGTTGTCTGGTTGGCTTAGTGATGAGAAAGAGACCACCAACCAACAAAAGAAATACAGAACAAAAAGACCAGGCTTATGATTGGTTATAGAAAAGGTATTTTTTAAAAGATGACTTGAAATTAGAAGCCAAAGACTTCCAGGAAGATGACAAAATTGTGAGCAGCATACAAATAGCCTCTACCTTGTTTGGAATTCAGACTCTAAGATATAGTAACATGTGGGAGAAGGAGGAGGGAACTGGGTGCCAAGGAATCAGCAAGGATCTGAAGCAAGATTTAGAGACCATTGGGAGAGTGAAGAGAGAAACCACAAAAGGATGGAGGCAATTGGCAAGTGGTGCTTTCTCCCTGATCCCTAGCTAAAGTGAGAGAATGGATAACTGAAACCTCTAGAGGCACAGTGACTGCTGATGACACCAGAGGCCACCAGGGAGAAACATACAATAGAATGGAGCAGTAGATTCTGTGAACCACAGTGGCTGGTGGGTTGTTCAGGTTCAGATCCCCCCAGGAGAAGGTGATCAGCCTGTAGCCATTTGTAAAGGGGCCAACAGAAGTCAGAACTCAGAGCAGCTATGGGTTGGTTCCATTTAGCATCTCCAAGTGTCAGTGTGAGGTGTGACCAAGTTAAAGCTGGTGAAAGGTCAGAAAACTAAGTTTACAACAGCAGCAGTCACTGAAAGTGCTGTAGGTTGAAAAATTCAAGTTCCAGCCTCACAGCCAGAAATCAAGAGCAGCCTGAATTTCAGTGGAACTAGAGGTCCAGGTTTGTGATAAATCTACTGCAGCCTTTCTAGTGTCAGTCAACATGGATCTGGGCTGTCTGCCACCTCTGCCAAACAGTGACATTAGATACACTCTCTGAAGGGGAACCTTTTTTCTTGATGCTTTATTTTTCTTTCATTTTTAGTTTTTATTTTTCCTATCTCTTTTTCTTCATTGTTCTTATTTTTACATGAATGAGAGCACTGCTTCTAAGATTTGCTTTTCATTTGCTGTATTCTGTTCTTCTTTGTTTGTTCCTTCTTTTTTCTCTTGTCTTCTTCACCAGTTCTCAAAACTTGCATAATCTTCCTTTGACCTTTGACCTTCAGCCTTCCTTTTAATCCCTTGCATTTTTTTTTTCGTCTCTATTCCTTTAACACTTTTCAAATTTTCTCCCCTAAGGATAAAACCACAACACTAAATGTATTTTATACATTAACTATACACAATTTTATGATTTTTTTTAAGATTTTGTTATAACAAATCTTTCTCATTTGGTTAAAAGTAGCAAAAGTTTCGAGTCTCTCTCTCTTCTATCTGTAAAACAAGGGCAATATTCTTCAAAATGTTAAAAGAATTAAATACATATTTACATCTGTCCATATAATTCATTTTATTTATATCATATATTATATGCCACACATATATGTATATATATAAATGGGTTTTGCATAATTTCAACTCAGTGGAGCTAGAATAACATCTACAAAAATGTTTTCCTGTTTCTGGTTCTAGGCTAGCATCGGTCACAGAACACAATCACACACGTCTGTAGGTGGGAGTGAAGTGGTGGCCACTGTGCCATGGCAGTAGGCCCATTGCAGCTGGTGCTGCTGCAGCTCACCCACATCACCGCGGACCTCAGCTGCTCACTGAGGAAGGCACCCAGCACCTGGTCCTCGGGCTGTCACCACACCTCCTTCAGCATCTGCAGGCCTTGGGGAGATCTGTGTACAGCAGCAGGGCACAGGTGCCAAGCCTTCCTCCACATCCTCACCATACTAGAACTCCCGGTAGAATCAAATGTTTACTCCTCTGCTGCCTCGGCAACACCTAATCCTCTGGCTGTCATTTGTGGTGGGTGCTCCAACTCGCCCCCCAACACCTCTCTCAGGAATAAAAGAGTTAATGCTGAAGTTTCTGGGAAGTGATGGTAGAAAACCCTCTGCTGCTAGTAGTTTGGGGATTGGAGAAAGCTGGAAAAAAAATCACCTTACCCAAGGATGTGCCTCCTACTATAGTGGCCAACATTGGTGCAGACACTTAAAGGCCCGGCCTTTCTTGTAGTACAGATAGCTCTGAAAATTCATTCAAGTTAGTTACTGGTATTTATTTACAAATCACATAAAATTGAAATCTTATTCCATTTTCCATTCAAATCATTAAGTTCACCTTTTCTAAATCATTCCTCCTAACCTAATCAACTCTCAAAGGTTGGGTTATCTTTTCAACATTAATATTTCTTGTCATTTAATAAGGCAAGTTAATCTATTAATAAGGGGATGATATGGAATATAATACATGAGTGAAAGTAAACTTTTACTGTGTTATATGACAACAGAAACTAATATGTAATAATACTATGAATGCACAGAACAGAGACCTAGTTTGAAAATTGCTATCATCTTGCCCATGTGGCTACATTCAATGAAAGTAAACAGCATTCATTTTCTTTCCATCATACCAGTTACCATAATCTGAAATTTTTTTTATTATCACAGACTGCAGGTAGCATGGAAAGATTGTGGTGATGTTGGTCCAAAGGTAAAAATTTTCAGTCTGACAAGAAGAGTAAGTCCAAGAGATGTGTTGTTTAAGATGGTAAATATAGTTAATGATAATATGTTCTACTCTTCAAAATTGCAGAGTAGATTTTATGTGTTCCTACTACAAAAAGACAAAGGTATTTGTGGCAGTGCATACATTAATTAACTTAACCAATTTGCAGTGTTTACATATTTCAAAGCAACAAGATAAATATATACAACTTTTTGCCAATTAAAAATAATGTGCTTAGCTATTTATTTCTCTTTCTCTACTTAGGATGCTACTTCCATGGAGACAGAAATCATCTTCTTATTGCTGATGTTTCCCATTCTAGCCCTAAAACATCACAGCACCCCTTTCACAGCTAGCCCTCAATAATTAACTAGATATTAAGAATAATTCAGTGATGAATAATCAGGACCTGGAAAAAAAGTCATTTACAAAAACTTTAATTACCTTGTTTGCAACCTAAGAGATATTGATAAAACTGAACTGGAGCCATTGAAACTTTGCTTTCAAACTCAGTTATTTCTTGTCTAGGGGAATGGTAGAGAGCCACATCTGTTTACTTCCCACAGATTATTTGTGATTATTGTAAAATGCCATCCCTACCAAAGGACAAAATTAAATAAAGGTAAGTGGATTATAAATTAACCTATGTGAAGAGCTGAGGCTTTTCAATGGCAAATAACAAAAAATTCAATGACTAATTTAAGCAAAGGGAGATTAGATTATCCAAACAAAAATGATATGATAATAAACTACTCAAAAGGAAAGAACAACTGGGATGGAGAAAAGGAGAAAAGAAAGAAGACAAAAGATTATATATATATATATATAGACACAAGATAGATAATTATACTACTAATCTCTATTAGTTAATCAAAAGGAATAATTTGTATTTTCATTATCTGATCATTTTTTCATACTTATATTTTGTAATCTGAGCAACTACTTTGAAGATAACAATACACAATATATTAAACATTATTAATTTCTTATTTTGTTTTGAAATTCTGTGATATTTTTATTCTTTATTAATTTTAGAAGTTAAAAAAAGCAATACAAAGAAACAAAGACTTCTGTTGGGATTTTGATCAGAATATGTTGTATTTAGAGATCTTAGTGAAGCCAATATGTCAACTATATCAAAACGCTTTCCTCCTTACTAAGAAGACTTCTGTAATATCTTTCAACAAATGCTTATATTTTTCTTGAGCTCCTGGATAAAGATGGTGCATGTCTTTAATTTTATTTATTTCAAGGTTTTTGGTACAAATATACACAAGTAAGTGCTGAAAATATTTCAGTCATATTATTTGAAAGTTACATATTCTACTGATTATTCGCTATACACAAGAAAATAAAGTTTAACAATGTACATTGGTTTTACACCCTGTGACAGCCACCCAGAGGCACACTACTGTAAAGGTTAATGGCCTATGTTCTTGAATTTAAGTTATGGGAAGAGAAGAGACACATGATCTCCCTTGTTCATGAGATATGAGCTCTTTGGTCTGCTACCTTGCACAGAGATGAATCTGAGTAATTGGTTGATGGATATTAGTATTCAAACAAATTGATAATACTCATTCCTAAGACCTGCACTAAGAAGACAAGATTGTGAAAGAATGTATTTTCCAAAGTAACCACAACAATATCTCCCATCACTCATGTTTTTCTGCATTGCAATCTTGCCATTAACTCACTACAAATGACCACTCTGTCCTTTCCTCTTGAATTCAGGTGACACTGCAGTTGCTTTGATGAGTAAAGTATGATGAAGACCCTGAGAACTTCTGAGTCCAAGGCATAAAACATGATATTCATGTTTAAATTTCTGAGCTGCCCTGTAAAACTCCAACTACTCTAAGACCTCCATGCTTGGGAAGAAGCCAATGCATGGGAAGGTCCACGCATCAGTGTCCCAGTTGACACACACTGCCAAGGAGCCAGCCAAAAGCAGCACCAACATCCAGACATGCCACTTTTAGAAACAGAGTCTCCAACTTCCAGAAACTAGAGTTTTCCCAGCTAAAGTCCCAGCTATCACATGGCAAAGAAACCCATCCTCATACCCTTACTGAACTGTCAACCTAAAGAATGGTCGCTCATTTACACCAAGTTTGGAATGGTTTGTAACTCAGTGGTAAAAGGAATCAGAGTTCAACCAAATCATTCTGATACCTCCACTAATAGGGATCTAGAGACTTATTTTAAGTTCTGCTGTAAAGTGAATCACACCACAGCAAGGCTATGCACAATACTAGTCTAATACTAATCACACTCTACTAGTTTGAGCTTTGCAAGGATTCATTTGCTCTCAAAACAATGCATAATTCAGAATCAGAGCTTGGATACTTGGGGATAGGCCTTTGTGGAGATTTAACCAGGAAAATTTGAGAAAGAGGAGCACACACACACACACACAGTGAGGAAGCTGTAAAAAACACCCATTTGTTGCATGATTAATTGCTCCCCAAAATACAATTCAGCTGTCGGGGCTGAACTGAATTCAAACCTTCTATTTAGTCTTCCATTTTCTTATGCTGACTGTTCCTTTGGGGACCCTAAAGCAGCATTCCTCTTTCTTTTTTGAATGCAACAACAAAAATAAAAACAACCACACACCTCTCAATCATTTCCCTCTTTCAAAGGAATTGCATAGAATATTACACCAGTAAATTCAGAAGATTCTTGTTAGTGTTATTTCTTATTTTCAATGTAATTCACATGACTATAAAAGCCCTGCTCACCATAAAATATTATCATATGCTAAAAAGACATTATTTGATTGTACAAGTCTGAATTTCCTGAGTGAGTTACAAAGTAGTGCCAAAAGAACCCTTTGAGTGAAAATATCTTTCCTTTCTTTTTAAAGCTTGCTTTCTTTTCACTCTGGAAGGAAGATGCAAGCTTTACAGTTTGAAGGACTTTACCTTACTGGCAAGAATCCTAATTGTCCTAAATCCCAGGATAGTAGTACTGATTCTGAAGCCTCTTGTTGGAAATCATAATCACCCGTGCAAAGCAAAAACACAAATTGCTTGTGCATCCTGCTGACAGCCATATTTGCCTCCTTCTGGAATAAGAGGCCATCCTAGACTTTTAAGATAGTTAATTACAAAAATCAAAACCAGGTCTCTTAGTGAGAGTGTTCTGGATTTGATTGATCTCTTGGAAGGATATTCTGGGTTGGAATATTTATAATAAAAAAGTCATAAAACCAGGAAATTTATATGTCATACAGATAATGATTCCATATGGTAGCTAGTCTTTAAAGATGTATCAAACAATCTCTTGCCCCCCTTAGGTTTGTATAAAGCACTCCAAGCAGAGGTGGATGAGTAGTAGGTAAGAAATTAGGTTAAACCAGATGTGTTGACACACACCTGTAATCTCAGCCCTCAGGAGACTGAGGCAAGAAGTTGGTTGTTAAAGACAGCCTTAATTATATAATAAACCCTGTCTCAAAAAAAAAGTTCAGGTTACCTTCATAGATAGATTGCAACATCAAGCGGAGATTACGTGCACTAGTACTGAAATGCTAACCATCCAATACCTCTGGGTGCCATGGTGCATGTCTACCCAAGGAAGCTGAGGCAGGAGGATCACTGAGAGTTCCCTAGCACCCAGAAAGCTGAGGCAGGAGGATTACTGAGAGTTCAATGCCAGCCTAGGCAACATATCAAGTTCAAAGATAGCCTAAATTTACATTTGAGACCCTATGTCAAAAAACAAACAAATCCAACAGTTATCAGCTCTGTGATTAAAATTATTAAATTTTCCTGATTCAATTTCTGAATTTTTAAATATGAAAGTAACATTTAGTTCACATTCTTATTCTAAAATCAAATACAATTATTTCATTTTCTTTTTAGGTTTATTGAGCTCTCACTACGTGTTGGACACTAAGAATACAATAAGAACCTAAATGCTGCCTTACAAGAACTCTCAAGTCTAGATAAGGACACAAATAAAACCCTACATTTGGCCCTAGAAGATGTTTCCAAGAAAATTAACAATAATAACATGGTCCTGAGTTATGCAGGGCACTGAAAAATTGTAAGAGTATAAGATGTCATTCAGGTCCTCAAGACATTTTAATATAGGTAAAAATCTATGACTAATACATGAAATAATAAATTATGGTATTGACAACATTTTATTACTAACATCTAAAAATGCTGCCAAAGATATTTAAAAACTGTCAAATGCAGTGTGGAGTAGTCTGCAAGGCCTGACAGAGGCAAGAACAAGATGGGTAGCTCTTGCAGATATGGCACCATGGGCAGCTGACACACTTCCAAAGAACCTGGGTAAGATCAGTCACAACTATTTCTATTGCTCAAAGATGTCAGTGAAGCTCAAAGGATATACTATGATTATTTTGCTGCTACTACTCCACTCTATCCACTTCAAGGAATAAAGCAGATTCAAAATTAGAGTGTTCCCCTGCAACAAAATAGCAGGGCAACTTTATGAGCTACCAA
Organism: Dolichotis patagonum; assembly: GCA_004027295.1. NCBI lineage: Eukaryota > Metazoa > Chordata > Mammalia > Rodentia > Caviidae > Dolichotis > Dolichotis patagonum. The sequence continues at coordinate 9,499 of PVJX010037789.1, forward strand.
CATCTAGGAAGCATATCTTCATCCTAGGCTTCCCTGAATCAATGGTTTTCCCCTTTGAAGAAGTCTTGTTCCCTATAAAATCCATAGAAAAGGAGGTAAAGAAAAAAACTCCCAGCAATGAAGACAATAATGACAGAAGGAGCATTTACCAGAAAGAAAGCTTTTAGTATGTATCAGTTTCCTTGGTTACAGGTAATAGAGAGAGAGTGAACTAGAGGAGCAAAACATCTGAAGCATAAACAGCTGGAATGAGAGGCCAGACACAGAGTGGGAAGCTCAGAGCACCAATGGAGCACTAACAAATCAACGTGGGAAAATGAGGCAATGATTCTGATGGACCAAGGCAACTGGAAATCTTTCACTGGGAAATAGATCATTCCAGTTGAGGTTTTGGGGGTCTTTTTGATTTTTTTTGCTTTGTTTCAATTGGTATTTTCTATAGAGGGGGGCTGTTATCAGCCCCCTAGAGAATTCTTCTTCAATGTAACTAAAGCAAAATCATGCATGTGGACCTTTTCAGAACAGAAGGCTACCTGGTATAAGTCTGATGAAACCCTCAACCCTTGAGAAACTAAACCAAGGCCAAATTTTTTTAAAAAACTGAAAAAGGATAGCATAAATTGAAATTCTGAAGCTTGATCAGATGTTTTTCCCATGGAATTCTTCATAAGCTAGCTTCCAACAGTGGGTTCAAAAGGACCCAAGTTGGGGTGTGGAGAGGGAGGGTGTAACACCAAGCAGTAGCAGCCCACACACTCATTGCTGCTTATGTTTGCATTAGTGGTTACTAGCAGGCAGCTCTGTCAGTCCTTGTCCTGTCTTTCTCACAGTAGGATTAAGAAAAATCTCACTGGAGTGTATGCACTACAAATATGGATGCCCTAATTCAGGGGAATGTCCCCAAAGGAAAGTGCATTCATTGGATTACTGAGGAGTAGAAACAAAGGGAGCAATAAAAACACATTTCTGAACCAGTTAAGATTCAGCACCTCAAATCATAGATGCCTATCGGTCAAGACACAGCAAAGCTAGAAAATCAGAGTAGACGCTATAGTATATTACACTAGGGGAAATTCAACTGATGAATTAACTTCAGTGCATGACAGGCAGCTGAGCCTGCTCGATCTCAAGCAGGTTAAAAGGCTGGCACAGGGGAGCGAGGCTCTCTAAGTGTACATTAGCTACAAAAGGATTCCCCCACTGTTCAGCACATTGTGAGGAACAATTGGATTTCCAGAAATAGACTCACCCTAATCCCCCTTCTTTTTTTTTTTTATTTTCCACAGCTAAACCTGAACTTTCAAGGAGCTTGACTTTGCTTTTATTTTTCACTCTTCTTTTCTTAGATGATTGAATTTCCTAGTGCTGCTTTCAGATCAGATGTTATTTTGGGCACAACTCAAAGAAAGCTGTCCATATACATTGAGGAGCTGTGGGTGGCAGAAAGCTCAGCCTCATTCATTCCTGATTACTCATAGAAACTCACCAGGGGGGTGTAAGAGAAGGTGGAAAAAAAACTACAGGCTCCAAGGTCATTGAAAAGGACAAGTGTTTGACTACATAGGATGATACTGGCTGATACCTATGTTCTCATAGGTTTTAATGAGAGATTTACAGTTTTCAAAATACCAGACCTATGTCTACATTTACTATCATTACAAACAACATATTTAATCATTACACCTTTTCATTTAAAAATTTAACAATAAGAGCAGCATGAAGTCACAATGAAAACTATCACTTGATAGAATGAAGGAATTTTTTTTATTATTTTAAAGATAAAAACAATAACAAAAATGATATGGGTTTTCAAAACAAGATGGTAAGAAATTAACAATAGTTATTATATTGCATATTATTTTCAAAATAGTTGCTGAGATTAATAGATACAGGTATGCAAAACTGGTCAAACAATATAAGCACTAACTGCTCCTTTCCATGAAGTATTAGAGTTAGTAGTACAATTAACTTATCTATCATATATATATATATCATATATATGATATATATGATATATATAATATGATATATATGATATATAATATCATATATATCATATATATTTAACTATATATATAGAGAGAGTTAAACTCCCAGTAGGAGAGGAACTCTGTGAGCTTAATTTATATCACACTTTCCACCTTTTCTCTCCTTCCCTCCTTCTCCTTTCAGTCCTCCATCTCACATGCCACAAATAAGATAGGAGAGAATTGCTGAGCCCCAGATCCTGTGCAAAACCATTTGCCTAACTGACTCACTATTTTCATAATAACTCTGTAAGAAAACCAGGGTTCGGCTAGATAGGTAACCTGCCAAGAATAGGACACCTCATAACAGGATCTGTCTGGTTACATAGCTTTCACTTGACCATAAAGAGAGAGGAGCACTTGTTTTACATTCAATATCTGAAGCCTGTGACATAATGATGAGAAGAGGGTCTTGGAGATCCTGGTGGCACCCACACTAAGATGCCCAGTCATTATTTTTCTTTTTTTATCAGTTCCAAAGCATTTTAGAGAAACAATATAATTTTAATTTATTCCCCAGAGGTTAAATAGCAAAACACGTTGGCATCCTTAACCTGCTGAAGTGAAGTAGAAATTATTTATGTCATCCTTCCCTTCTCTGGGTGTCTAATTCACTGGAAACCCCCAGGAATGGCACCCACGCACCTGTCAGCTCCGCGTCTCCACCGAGCCCCTCCCTTCCGTGCTTCTAACTTGGGTCCTAGGCAAAGGAGCTCTGTTTATGCTTGGGTAAAAAATAACAGCTGCAACCACACAGGGAAAACGCCCACAACAGACTTCCCACACATCCGTTTCATGGGGATAAAATCAAATGAGCTGAATACAATCAAAACATGCTTTCATATTCACATACAGTTTTTTCTAAAAAATGACTTTCATATACTTTACTCATTACAGTGAAAACAACTAAGGTCTCTTTGAGGATGTCTTAAAACAAATGGAAAAGTATTTAAGCCCCCAAAGAAGTACTTACTTTATTGTCATAACTTAGCTTCCAGAAAAATGTACAACAATAAGAGATGTATGCTTCCTTTTTCTGACATTTCTCAATTACAGTGTTTAGATTCAAGAGTAGAAGGCAATTCACTCTGGGTATGGTGGCATATTCTTATAATCCCAGTTCTCTGGGAGGCTAAGTCAAGAGGAGCTCAAGTTTGAGTCCAACTTGGACATCTTAGTGACTTAATAAGGCTCTGTCTCAAAATAAAAAGAAAAAAGAATTAGAGACATAGCTCAGTTAAAAGGCACTTGGTTCTATTTTCAGTGCTGGAAAATAAAAATTATTTTAAAAAATTATATTTTGCACCATGCCACCATGTGCTTCCTGTGCGACCCCTGCCAGCCCTGAGGAATGCTGTGCTGCCCCCGGACCTTGTGCCCCAGCTGCTGGGCTTCCTTTGTGCACCTGCTGGCCAGGAGGAATGCCACGCCAATGGCTGCTGCCCTCGGTGACCCTCCCCATCTCATAGACCATGTGCTTGATCCTCAGCTCGCACTCCTCCTCCCAGAACCTTGATCAGCAATGGATTAACCATGCTGAGTTGAAGGGAGACTCAGTGACCTCTCACCCAAACAGAAGACCTCAGCAGGCTCCAGTCACTATGTTCTTGTGCTTCTCCTGGCATTCTTCCTACAATTTCAACAACCAGTTGCAGTTACAGCTTCATGTATGAGATCGCCACCAAGTTCTCTCACATTCACCTTCTTCACTGCCTCATGTCCTGTACTTGGGCACTTTCCAATGTCTTTGAGAAGATTTGTCATTAAATCAAGGACTAGAAAGGTTAGAATGCATCATCAAGGCAGTTCTCCTTTTTTCAACTTATAAATTTTTTCCCTGACTTCACATTCAAAAATTTTCCTAACGTTACAGCTCCATTAGTCTATTTTTAATAAATATTTAATTATTTATTAATATTAAATAAATACTAAATATCCTTTAATTTTGTTTTGGAGAGAATAGGACCAAACAGGATGAAATAGAATGAACCCACTCAGAACAAGACTTCAAAACAAGATAGCACCCCGTGGACACCTGAACTGATGCCAACAGTCCACCCCTTGGCCTGGGACTGCATATGCTGCTGTGCCATGCTTCCCATGTGCACTGTGGATGCCTGGACTGATGCCACCAGCCTGCCCCTTGGCTCAGGACTGTGTGTGCCACTGTGTCATGCTTCATGCATGACCTGCAGATGCCTGGACTGACACCATCAGCCCACTCCTCAGCCCAGGACCACCTATGCCACTGTGCCACACCTCCTGTGTGCCCAACAGATACCCAGATGCAGTACACTTGCTGGCCCCTTGGGGACACTCCCTACCTCCCTGACTTAATACTGCTGTTGACCTTCAGCTCCCACCCTTTCTCCAGAACCTTGGACTACAGCGGATTAACCATGCTACTTTGATGGGAGACTCAGTAACTGACTCACCCAAACAGAGGATCTTAGCAGGCTCCCGAAAGCATGGTGAGTATGCCCCTAAAATAGAGGTGTACAGTGGGTAAATAGGGCCAGTAGTAGAGCTCCCTCCAACTAACTATAAGACCTTGGTGAGTCTGGCAAGAGTGTAGGTGACTCCCTCCTGAGCACAGAAAAAAACAGGCAGGGTGAGAAGTGTGCCAAGGACTCTCTCAACTTGGAGAAAATCAAAAGGGCTTATGAGACACACAGGCACACAATAGGGACACTGTAGTACCACAGCCAATACAAACACTATAGACCGGCAAATTTGGTGACCTGGAATATCCTGAAGTTAAAGTAACAGCAGAAACTAAAAGTAGGCCTACATCGATACTACTAGGCTTCAGCCCAGGAAGAATACAGGACTCACCCACAGACCCTGCAGGGAAAAGTGAGGTGAATGGCCAACCTCTTCATTGTGGGACCCACCAATTGGACAAACATCAGCCTTACAGGAATCCAAGATACACTACCAACAGTTGACACTGGCAAGATTGAAGAACCAAATATTAACCTGAAAGGGGAAAAGGGCAAAACAAAAAAGCAAAATGCAATCTCAAATATCTAGTCCACCAAGAGCAAGTACAGGAGATATTAAAATAGAGGACTTCAAAAGTAACACATCATAAATCTCTGAAAAGATAGCAAGTGAAATAAAAAAAGCAACACAATGAGGCTCTAGAGGAAATCAGATTAGAAGAAATCTCTCCAGTAAAGACAGAAATAACAAACTTAGTAACATAGCTGCTCAGCACAGCTAAAAAAGAAATAGATTTTTTTTAAAAAAGTACAGGATCATGGAAAACTGATTGAAACCTTGAATGAACAATACAGAGAACAAGCAGAATTCAGGAAAACAAACTGAAAGAGACATCCAAGAAACAAAAAAATTCTATTGAAAGCATGCAAAACCATTTAAATGAAGCAGATGATAGGATTTTTGACCTTGAGGACAGAATCACAATTAGTGATCATGAAAGGCTAGAACTTTTAAAAATAACAAAACATCAGGAAATGACAATCCAGAAGCTTCAAGATGATGCATGAGAAACAATGTAAGATTGATAGGAATCAGTGAAGATGCAGGAGTCAACACAAATGACATAATTAAACTATTCACAGAAGTAACAGCCAAAAATTTCCCAAACATGGGGAAATAATCTGATATACACATAAGTGAGGCATATAGAATGTGAAACAGTCACAACCAACATAAATCTACTCCCAGACATACAATAATTGAGGTCCTAGATATACAACATTAAAACAGAGTATTAAAAGATGTTAGAGAAAAGGTGCAACTCACCTATCAAGGAAAGCCCATTAGAATCACGGCAGACTTTTCAGCACAAACCCTCAAGTCAAGACGAGCTTGGAGTGAGGTATTTCAAACCCTGAAACAAAACCATTTTCAACCCAGACTGATGCACAGAGCAAAACTGTCTTTCAAATTTAATGGACAAACAAGATACTTCCATGACAAAGAACAACTGAAGAAATTCATGTTCACAAAATCAACCCTAGAAAGAGCACTGAAAGACATGCTAGATAGAGATAAAAATGACCACAACCTCCAGAACAACAACAGAAAAAAACCACGAGGCTGGACAAGAAATTAAACAAGGGAGAAAAGCAGGAAACCAACAACAGGAACACAACATGGCAAAGTCAAGCCAGTACATATCAGTGATATCCATAAATGTAAATAGGTTCAATTCACCCTTCAAAAGAAACAGGTTGACAGAATGTATCAAGAAACAGTATTCCACAATACTCTGTACACAAGAAACACATCTGACTCAAAAGAAAACCCATAGATTAAAAGTCAAAGGATGGAAAACAGTATTCCAGGCAACAGCAACCCAGAAAAAAAGCAGAGATAGCTATTTTGTTTGTAGAAAAAGTGAACTTCAAACCTAAATGATTAAAAATGATTAAAAGAGATAAAGAAGGTCACTACATACTTGTAAGTGGAAAAATTCAAGAGGAAGAACTAAGAATTATAAATATATATGTACCAAATACAGGAGCAACCAACAATATAAGACAAATAATAATGGACATGAAAAACCAAATACAAAAGGACACAATTATAACAGGGGACTTTAACACCCATTGTCACAAATAGGTCAATTAGACAAAAAGTCAGCAAAAAATGATAGAACTGAATGATACTTGCGAGCAATTGGACTTAGTAGATGTTTACAGAGTGTTCCACCCAACCACATCAGAATATATATTCTTCTCAGCTGCACATGGGACCATCTCCAAAATAGACCATATATTATACCACAAAACATTCTTAAGTAAATGCAAAAGTATTGAAATTATCCCATGTGTAGTATCTGATCATAGTACATTGAAATTGGAAATTAGGTTGGAACGTAGGGCGCCGAGCCAACCATTAAGCAGCCAGCTGCACTGGGAAGTGACTGTGGTCTGGCAAGCCACGGCCACCCTAGGGCAGGGAAACAAGAAGCAAGAGGGTTTCCTGAGATCCATGCCATGCTGGAACTTAGGGCACCAAGCCAACCAGTAACCAGCCTGCCGCCCTGGTAAGTGACTGTGGTCTGGCAAGCCGTGGCCACCCCAGGGCAGGGAAACAAGAAGCAAGAG
>PVJX010037790.1:0-16734 GCA_004027295.1 Dolichotis patagonum
TGACAAGGATTTGGAGTAGAAATTAATAATTTAAAAAATATGCATGAGCTTGGGAAGTATATTTATTAGCTTCTGTCCTTTTGTTATACTCTAGTGCTTTTCCATTTATCAAATTATATTTCTACTTCAGCCAGAATAAAATTGGAAATGATATATTTGTAATACTTGAACACAGATTAATTAAAAACATCACCTTTGTATTTGATGAAACTGTTGCCACTGTTGAATCGCAGTTGTTAGCAATTCCCACTGGCATTTATGAGAAAAGCTACAGTATTCAACTCCTGTTACTTAGGTAGACAGAAACAAAGAGTGACATGCAATTTGAGAAAAAGGGAACACATAACGTTATTAGGAGAAGACAAGGGAGAAGGAGGAGTGGGGAAGGTAGTGGAGGGGTGAGGAGGGGTGAAAAGAAGAAGAATAAAGGAGAGGAGAGGAGAGAGGAGAGTCAGGCTTTCCAGTATATCTGAGAAAAAAATGAAAGCGCTGATTATCACTCCAGTTTTATGTAGTATTTTTCCTCAGTTTGCATTCATGTTATTATGTACCTATCTTTTAGAGGTAACAAAGGTTTTATTCTTAGAGTAGTTTGCTAAGATCTCATAATTGATTTATAATGCTTTGTAAACATGTGTGTGAGTGTGTGTGATACTGGAGAATGAACCCAGGGCCTTCATGCTGATTGCCCACCAGACTGGGCTCAAACTTGCAATACTCTTGCTTCAGCCTCCAGCGTGCTAGGATTACAAGCGCGTACTACCGCAGCTGGCTAAGCAGCACATACTTAATGCGTGTAACTTGATAATTTATGGCATATACATACGCAAGCAAACTCACTTCCATAATTTAAATAATTAACATAATCTTCATCTTCAAGCATTTTTTTCTGACCTTTAATACCTCCTGCCCATCTTCCCTTGCTCCTCTGTAGCTTGTTTCGAGAGCTTTCTACTCCTGTGCATATTTAGGATTTTGCATAAATTAAATCAGGCTGTATTTTTTGCTTCTTTCTGTCACAATACCTTTGATCACATACATCTTATATCATGCACTTATATTATTCACTAGTAGTAGTGTTTTTACTACTAGTGCGTCATCGAATATACTGCAATTTATCCATTCATCTATTCATTAACCTTTGGATTTTTCTAATTTATGGTTAGAAAAAAAGAAGCTTTTATGAAAATTTGTGTCTTTGTATGGGATTTGCTTTATTTTTCTTGAGGAAAATGTCTAGGAATGGAATGACTGGATCATGTAGTCTTTTTACTTGGAAAGATCAATCATTTATTCTTAGCCGTTATAAGAGGTACATAATAATATTTCTGGGTAAGTTTGTTTTTCACCACTCACTAATAATGTGCAACATCTTTCTTTTGTTTTTTTCCATTCTCACAGCTTCTCTGGTGACATGCCTATTGAAATCTCTTGCCCATTAATAAAACCAGATATTTTTTATTGCATTTTGAAAGTCCTTTTCTGTATACAATTCTGTAACAGCAATGTGTGTTGTAGCTATATCCTCAAAGTCATGGTATGATTTTTCATTCTTTTAATGGTATCTTTTCAAGTAGAGATGTATATAATTTTATTTATTTTTTTTGGTACCAGTGATCAAACTCATGACCTGGTGCCTGCCAGGCAGGCTTTTATGCCACTGAGATAAATCCCCAGCCCCATATGTAATTTTGATAAAGTACATTTTATCAATTTGTTCTTTTCTATGGTCATATTTTTCATGCTGCGCCTAAGAAATCTTTATCCAACTCAAAGTGTTTTTTGAGTTACATTAGGCTTTCTGCTCTACTTTGAGCCAATTTTTCTGGGATGTAAAGGTTTGGAAAAGTTGGTTTTTTTCTTTGTATACACTTGTTGGAAAAAAACTATCCTTTATATATCTTTTATTCCTAACTTTTTTGAACTTCTTTATTTTTGCTTGAGCCACACTCTAGATTCTACTGGAATGTTTTTATACCTTTGTTTAAAATCAATTGTATATTTATGTGTAGGAAGATTTTTAGATTCCATATTCTGTCACAATGGTCGATCTTCCTATTTTTACATGAATACTATACTGTTTTCATTACTGCAATTTTATAATAATTCTTCAAATTAAATAATGGTAACCTTACAAATTTATGCTTTTTCAAGGATGTTGTTTGGCTGTCCAGTTTCTTCCTGGCATTTCCATATAATTATTTTCATAATTTCAGAATGAGATTGATGAAATTTCTACAAAAAAGTTGGTAGGATTTTTGTGGGGGATTGTGTTGACCTGCAGATCAATTTGGGTAGAACTGTACTCTTAATGATGCTGTACCTTCAGACCCAGGAACATTATCCTTTATTTCTTTAATTTCTGAAAGCATGTTTTTTAGCATTTAGTTTTTCATGCATTTTATTAAATGTATCTCTAAACTTTAATATTTTGTATTCCATTATAAATGAATTAGTATCCTTAATTCCATTTCTGATCACTTGATTTTATTTCAATTTATAGAAATACAGTAACTTGGTATAATGATTTCGTATCTTCTCACTCTGAAAAAAATCACTTCTTAGATTAGCATGTGTTTTTTTTATTGTTTCTTGCAGATTTCTTTTTTCTACTTCTTCTTTTTTTACATAGATGGTCATGTCACCTGTAAATAAATAGTTTTGGGGCATCTTTTCCAATTTGAATGTCCTTATTTTTCTAGTCTGACAGCACGGCTCAGCATATGCATCACAGTTCTGAGTTGAAATGGTGAGAGTGGGTATCTTTGATTACCTTACAAAGAAGCTTTTATTCATTCATAGTCAAGCACTGTTTATTGAAGTTCAAGGGAGTTCTTTCTATTCTTAATTTACTGAAACTTTAAAATAAGAAATAGGTGCATACATACATGTCTCCACTGTCATATATGTATGTACAGTATCTACATCACCATTTCCATTTAAATGTCACACATTTTATTTAAACATATTTACTTACCACTTTTTAGTAGAAGCCAGTATCATTTGCAATAATCATTAAGCTAGCATTAATAATCAAAACCAAAGAAATATCAATCAGTTCTAAGTAATCTCTTTACTTATGGGAGGTCTTTTTGTGTGTTGTGTGATGTAGCCTGGCATGGTGGCACATGACTGTAATCCTTGCACTCTGGAGGCTGAGGCAGGAACATCACAAGCTCGAGCCCAGGCTACTTAGCAACATGTTGTCTAGAGTGTGGGAGAAGAATTAAGAGCTCATCTTTCTCATGTGGTGGACGTGAGCTTCGGATTTTATGCAAGTATGGCTCAAGCAAAGATAGTGGTATGGAAGAACGTTTGTGATCGTTTCCACAGAGAATTCATGCAGTGATAGAGCGGTAGTTCTAATCTTTATTGTATGTAATCATCACCTTGAGTGTTTAAGATTCACATCAGAAGAGTGAGGGTACGTAAACTGGGCTATCCACAGCCTTTGAAAGTCCTCTAAGTATTTCTGGTGTTGAGAGACGATGGCAAGCCTCTGCCCAGGTGGTGGTGCTGGTGGTGTTTGGAACGCCAGGCAGATGAAACTTTAGATTGATTAGCGCTGTGTGTTTTGGGAATGTTAAATGTCATGACTGACACTTTCAGGCCTAAGTATGAAATGCCTGTCAAGGAAGTTGCATGTTATCCTGCCGAGCTGACGCAATTGCTGATTCTTCCTTTCACTAAATTGTGTCCCTCTGCGAACTGCTAAGGGGCCACAGCCGCCTGTCCCAGTGTTACTGTCCTATCGCTGAGTGCACTGAAAAGTAGGCTCAGGCCTGTGTTCCTGCGGTGTGTGCGGCGGCGTTGGTGAGCGTCCTTTCCAGTCACTCAGATGGGTACCGAGGGCACGTTTTTCCCAAGTGACAGTGATGTAGGTCGGGGACAGTAGCTCAGCCTGAGCCTTCACCCAGGGCACTTGGAAGCTAATGAAAGCTATCACGCTGCATGCAAATGATAATGCAGATGCATATTATTGACTGTTTACTGTGAAAGTTTACATTTTTTATGCTTTGTGTTGGTGTGTAATTTTCGTAACATCAGTAGCTAGTTTTTTGTCTAAAATCTTTTTTGGAATATTGTTTAATGTTTTGCTTTCATGATAGTGAAGCTTGTATTCAGTGTTTTGCCAATTAATATATGCTTGTAACAAAAAAGAACAAAAACCCATGAATTTTCTGCGTTACATGCTCTCTTGGCTTAAAATTAATATGGTGCTTTTTCTTTTTACCACTAACGTCATTCAGCAGATATTTCAAGAATGCATTTTAATAGCATATTTAAAGAATCATCCAAATGACCTTACCTAATAATGTAGAATAAAAATGTGAAGTATTTGTGTAAAGTTAACAATGGTTGCCTATAGTTACTGAGAAGAGATTCATGACTTTTAGGCAGCACTACTTCAAACCGTAACACTATGCATAATCTAAAACTGCATGTGTAAATAGACAGAAGGTACTAGAACAATGCGAATGTGAATCAGTGCCCTTAATTATTCAGCCACTTTTGATGCCTTCACAAGTTCCATTCAAAATAATGCCTTTTCCCAGTGAGCTTTGTAGTTTTTCAATCTTGTTACGTCTCACTAATTTGGACTCAACTGCTGTTCTGAAGACGTCATGGGGGAAACAAATAGAACAGAAAAAGTAGACTCAAACTCCACATCTCAAAGTTGCTTAGGAGTTGCGAAGGGAGAAAGGAAAACTTTAAATCTTCATTTAGGAGGACAGAGAGAGCAACAAGGTGAGAAAGAAGGCTGCTTCATAAAATACGCGCTGAAGAACAGGGAAGCCAGTGGGAGCGCTCCGGAGGGCTCCCCAGGACCCCGGCCTCCCTGTAGCACCGGCGCCCCGCTCCGGCCCCCGGGAGCAGCGCTGGGCCGGCGGGGGGCGGGGTCGCGGCCCGCCTCGTCCTTTCCGGCGCTGAGCCGGGCGGGCGCCCCGCCGGGCCCGGACTCCTTCAAAAGCCGCGCTCGCCGCAGCTGCGCGTCCTCGCGTCTGCAGCTCCGCGTCGCGGTGTCGCCCGCTCCGGACGGGCAGGCTGCAAGCCCGTCCCTGGGTGCGTGGGGCCCTCGGCGGGAAAGCCCGGGCTGCGGGCAGGGTCAGCCGCGCACGGCCGCTCCCAGGGGCTGCGCTTCGCCGGCCGGAAACTTCCCGGGAATGGAGCAGGCGCGGTGCGGCAGCAGGGAGCGCAGCAGCCGCGGCCGAGCCCACCCGGCCCCCTCGCCGGCTCTGCCGGTGCCGTCGGGGGTCGCGGCGCCCTCCGCCTTCCTGCGGCCGCCCGGCCTCTTCCTGCGGGGAGGCGCGGGCTGCGCGCTGGCGCCCGGGCTGGAGAGGGCGCTGGGCTGCGGGTACCCGCGGACGCCCAAGTGCGCGCGCTGTCGCAACCACGGCGTGGTGTCCGCGCTCAAGGGCCACAAGCGCTTCTGCAGCTGGCGGGACTGCGCCTGTGCCAAGTGCACGCTGATCGCCGAGCGCCAGCGCGTCATGGCCGCGCAGGTGGCGCTGCGCAGGCAGCAGGCGCAGGAGGAGAGCGAGGCGCGCGGGCTGCAGGGGCTGCTGCGCTCGGGGCCCGGCGCGCGGGCGGCGGGGGGCGGCGGCTCCGGGAGCCCCCAGGTCGCCGCCCCGGACGCCCGGCGACCCGCGAGTGGTCGGGCGACCTCCGCTTTCAAGATCGTCCAGCAAGATTTTGCGGAGAAAAAACAAGGTGAATTGATCTTTCCTTTGCTCTTTGTACAAGAGAAGGGTTGTTGTGCAGTTAATGAAATAAAAAACTTTAAATAAGGAGCCGCGCCTCGGAGGCGAGCAGAGTTGTTTAAAAGAATTTAAATGGTGGGAAGCTGCCCTGGGATTTGTGCGTCAGTGAGTGTTAGAGACCCAGCGCTTTGGAAGAACTGTTTATTCCCACGGGTGATAGGAAAATGGAATGAAAAAGTGAAGCACAGGTGGTCGCAGATGAGCTACCCGCCTGGAGGACGCTGTGGCGGAGCGCGAGTCCCTGTGACTTTCTGTGAGTAGAGCTTCAAGCTTGTGTTCAAGCAGACGCCAAGAGAGGTGTTGTGTTTTCATGTTGCCGTGCAGTGTTTTCAGTTTTAAAACCAGAGAGAAGCGTCTGAATTTGCATGGGAAAGTCACTGCTGGCAGGGAGTGCAGGGCTCTACCCTGGCAGCGCACCTTTGCTTTCAGCTAGGCGTGGGGAAGAAAGGCAAATCTATTCTCTAAATTAAACATTTCCTTTAATTCTTTAAGCACTGCCGTCGACTGTCAGCCTCTGAAAATGTAGAAAGCTTTGTTCTTTCTGTAGGAAATACATTTAGCTCTCCCTGATTTGTAAAACCATTGGATTTCAAATAATAATATTGGAAATTTCTTATCCAAGAAGTTTTAAATTTTTTCTTTTATTTACTGATTGCTAAATAGTTTACTAATATCTCTAGGGTTAGGATATAAATATGCATATATATTTTTTCCACTAAGACTATCCCAAATCGATTTTTTGTCCTAATGTAAATCCCAACAATATTTTTATGAATTTCATAGCCTTCGATAGGGCCTACTAGCAGTGAAAATCTCATTGCAATCTTTGTGTAAAAGTCCCAAGCAGTTTGTATCACATGAAATTATATGAAAATGACACAATAATTTATTAACAGTCCTTGAATTGTGGCAATCACAGATCCTAGGAGACCACAGACATGCTTTTGAAGCAGGATCGTCACTGTACTGAAATGAGGCACATACCGTTTTGCGAGCACCAATACCAACTTTTTGTACATTCTCAAATTTCTTAAGCAAGGTGGATTTTAAACATTTCTTCAGAGCGATCACCAGGCTGAGGGCTAAGGGCTGATGGAAAAAAATACATCCCCAGAAAACCTACAGAGTAAAAGTACATAGAGGAGAAATAAAAGTAAGAATTTTAAAAATTAACTTGGTAGTGAGATTTGATGACATTGATTTATGCATTATTTATTTATTTATTTATTGGTACAAAAGTGCTGTGTTTTGTAGGGCTAAGAATTTTTTCCCTCAGATGACTTCCTCCCCTCTCCCACCCTATAAACAGTTTTTGGAAGGCTACTTCAGTGGCTTTCTAAGCTGACACCATCATGCATAATATCCACCCACTGTAAGATTTTCTAGTTAACTTACTCATTAGACAAAGACCATCAGTGATTCAGAGGTGAATAAGATTTTTCTATACAAAAGAACTTTGTATTAAAAAAGAAGGAGGATTATATGTATCCAATGGGACACTATAAAGCAGTATGTACAGTAATAAATGAAATAAATAAATACCACAAGCTACAGGACAGAGAGATAAAGTAAATAATATGACAGTATTTTCTAAATAGCCCAATACATTTGGTATTTCTTTGCATAGATTTGTCCTGTGAATACAACATAATAATGAGAAACTACTTGTAGGCATGGATTACTGAGATAAACTTTTGATACTTTTGATGTATCGGAGGACATATTTAGTGAATAAATTATAAGTAAAATGAAATGGGAAGTCAATGCCAGTATGTTTGTACTTGGTAGACTTCATTAAAAGTTACTGTATTATTTAAAATTGAAAATATTAGAAAGTCTTTGAATTTTTTCATAACACCTTTATTATATATTTGGTGTAGTTATATAATTTTGACCCTCAAAGTGCTAAATTATGCACCCTTTCTTTATCTTTCAAATAAACTATACACATGTCTTTAGCATGTAGGACTGCTCCTTTAGAAAACTGGAGAAAACAGAGTATTAAAACTACAGAGTATTACAAATCGTGGTTACAAATCACTGCTTTAGGCAATATTTGTTTTATTACATGTCATAACCTTTGTAGAAAAACAGTTGTACTGAAGTACTGTGGATTCTCCACTTGACCCTTTCAGAGTTTACCCTTTCAGAGATAAAATGTGTAGGGTTAGAGAAAATCTAAATTAAAAAGAAGTTTTTCAGCGAATGTGTGCATTATTGTTATTTGCCTCATTGTAGTTTGTCAAAAGACTATTGAAATATTGTTTTATCATATGATCAACAACATTAAGATAGAAAAAACAGCTTTTTGTGGAAAATATTTTATGAAAATTGCCCTTAACTTGAAGGGAGTTTGTGATTCGAATAATCACAATAGTAATAATGTTATTTTTATAAAATGTTTTGAAGATTTAGACATATTTTAACATTACAGTTTATAAGTTTCTTTTAGAAACAGTTTGATATTAAACTCAATATTTCATATGGGTTAAAAGGGAAAAATGCATCTTTTTTTTTACAAAGGATTATAAAAAGACGAATTCTGTGTCATTTCTCAGGTTCAATGAAGTATACAGTGTGGTATGATTTGAAATTGATACAGCACAGTAGTTAAGGCTTACGTTAGAAATGAAATGAACATTCTTGTTATTTTCCCACATTCTTTAGACAATGATTAATGTGAACATTAAAAAAGTTACTAGAATTTAGCATTGATGATGAAAACTGAGATTATTGTTATTTCTTATGTAAATGTAACCACTGGTGTTTTTGCAGAAAAACAAAAAACCTTCATTTAGGTGACAGTAAAACTTGGGAGAACTTTTGGGAAAGTCCCAAACCAACATAATGGGTCAAACTGTGTGCACTTTTAAGTAACAACAGACTTTCCTCTTCTGATTACTTAGTACTACTGTTTACAGAGCATATGTCTTTATGATCCTGAAATGACATAAGAAGCAGAATCTTCCCACCATTCCAGCAACTGCAAATTCCGAGTGATTGTTTAAATTTGAACTGTTAATTAAAATGTTTTGGTGTGAATAAGTATCACTAATATATTGTAAGCAGATGAGTTACTTTATCCAGTATTATTTCTGAGTTAACTGCTTTGGTTCTGGGAAGTTTTCCATGTATTTCAATCTTTTTTTATTTTCCCTTCTGCAGAACAAAAAGAGAGTAAACGTGACTCATGCCAGAGTGGACAAGAAGAACCAGTCTCCAAATCCTGTCAGCTTTCTCTGGGATCATCTCCTAAGTTTAAGGGTGTCACTGGGAAACAAAGTCTCAAGTCCTCTACCTCAGAACACTCGAATAAGCCTGATGGGGTCCTGTCTTCTTACCCGGGAGAGCAATCAGGAGGTGAAGACAGCCCCGGGTCCTTGTCATCCTCTGATTTGGAGTCAGGAAATGAGACTGAGTGGACCAAGGACTGCATTGCTACCAGAGTCAGGTTTCCCACTGTGTCCTCACGGCCTAGAGATCCCCTTGATATTCTTACCAAGATCTTTCCAAGCTACAGGCGTAGCCAGCTAGAAGGCGTTCTACAGTTCTGCAAAGGAGATGTGGTCCAAGCCATTGAACAGGTCTTAAATGGGAAGGAACCCGAGATGGACACTGGGGACTTGGTGCACCCTGAAGACTTGGAAAATGCAGCCTTTCAGACAACTTCGAATTTTAGTCTGGCTGGAATTGGTTTTGGAACTCTTGGTAACAAATCAGCTTTTTCTCCACTTCAGACTACACCTGTTTCTTACAGAGGTGATTCAAGTCTCTATAGCTTAAATCCTAGACTAGCTGTTAGTCCATTGCGGTTGGCGTATTCTTCTCCAGGAAGAGGACTAACCGGTTTTATGTCGCCATACCTCACGCCTGGGTTGGTTCCAGCATTGCCTTTTCAGCCAGCTTTGGATTATGCCCTTTCAGGGATTATTAGGGATTCTTCCTACCTTCCTAGTAAAAACTCAGTTACTGGTGGTAGACTGCTTATCAGATCTAGTCAGGACAATCTGTAATGTATTTGCCCACTTTCCTTTTCTACAGTATTTCTAGAATTCTACAACATACACAGACACACACAACGCATCTCTTAATATATGTCAAAAAGTGTATTTCACTCACATTTGGGGAAGTACCCCTTGCCACAGATGTAAGTGAAATACTAGGCCTTAGAAATTCTATTTTTTTTTAACAAACATTATAAAAAACTAGGTTTAAAGACTGTTGCACTTATTAAGTGAAAGAAGCATTTGAAAATTATATGTGCCTTGAGTAAAGCTGTTTTAGGAAAAATTTTATTTAATAACTTGGGCCTAAAAGTTCCTAATTTAAAACTATACTTTTTATTTTAGTGAAAAGTCGGACTTACAGCTGTAACAAGCTTATAGTTGTAAAGCGTAATTCACCATAATATAAAATGAACCAAGAGGAAAAATTAAAAATATGAATAAATCCCAAGTAATGATTTTTTAAAACTTTTCTTCTTTTGTTCCTGCCCAGGACAAAAAAGTTACCAAAATATTTTATATTTTCAGATAAGTGATCAGTAGTGAGTAAACATTTTGAGAAATTTGAAGTTCTAATTTGTTTTGAGTTTTGTATTTTTTACTCTTAGCTACCATTTGCAAAAACCAATATGAGATATAAAAAATTCTCTTTAAAGCTAGCATTGTGAACTACACAAAGGCCTAGTAAGCAAACTTTAGGAACTGAGACTGCGCCATCTTCTGGCCACTATCACTAATTGCAAGTCTGTTCCCTAGAGTGAATTAGAAATGCTTTGTTTTCTAAAAGTGTAAACTAATCATTTTGGAAATGATCATTTTAAATCATTCTGCATTAAAATTTTCATATTGTAAAGTACATTTCTATTGTGGATGATTTTACTGTTTTAAGTGTGCAGATGCCTGTACCTAGGGAAATAGCCCTTCCACACATCTTAGAGATAAGAATATGGCACCCTTCTCAAAGGTAAAGATGGTTTTGTTCAAAAAAAATGCCTGCTCAGACAAAATATTGATTGAGTCTATATAGATGATGCTAAATTCATTGAGGACAGATAAGATTTCCATGGGGGAAAATTGCCATTAAAATTTAGAGGTATTCTGGAGGTTTTCAAATTACATTTTGTCCCCCATCTGGATCACTGGGAAGCTATTTATTTCCGTCAGTAGAAAGTCCCTGAGGAAACTGCTTACAAAACAATTTGAGGAACTTTTCTTTATATGTCATCATTTTTGTAAAGCCAGTAACTTCATTGTTATTGTTAAGAATAAACAAAAACCCAGCTGTGGTATGAATTAGAGATATTTTAAACTATTTGAGCAGCATGAGTCACTGAAGATTTCCTTAATTGTTCATACATATATATAGATGTACACATCTATATATATAGCTATATGCTAAATTCCTACCAGTTTTATCATTATGCAGTCTTTATGGACTGCATATAGGAATATATATCTAAAACAATATATAGAAAGTCAATAGGAATATATATCTAAAACAGATTTTACCAGCAAATAAATTACTGCACAGTATCTGATGTGGTTTTAAGATGCAAATATGTTAACGATTATGAATTAATTTCAGTTATGTGAATATGAGAAATAAGGTGTATTCACTACTCATTTATTATATAAACCATTTTAGGATCTGAGCCTAAACTCTACTACAATGCCTGACAAATAGTTGACATTCAATTAATATACACTAGGTGAAGTGATTTTTGAATAGTTGATCTCTTTAAGACTTGGATAAACCAAAGAACTCTACAAAATGGCCTACAGATATATACTTTTGCATACAGTTTAGTGGGATTCATGTTGGAATCTTTCATGATTCTTCAATTGTTTTCCATTACATTAATTCATTTATTAAATGCCATTTTTTGAAATGCACTAGATCCTATAGAGAACATCACGTGAAAATGTTTTACTCTAAAAGAAGTTACATTATACAATAGAGATCTGGGTTAAAAACAGTTCTAGAATTGATGGATACTTCTGTGATTTACATAATGATGTGCATGTATTCATTGGGGATACTGAATTGCTTTTTTTTTTCTTCTTTTCTGAATTGCTTTTGATCTAAGAAGCTGAACAGCCATTTTTAAGCATGATTTAATCTTATGTGTTAATTTATATGATACTTTCCTATAGCGTTTATAATATTTTTAGGATTTAAATAGTCTTATAGAACAGACCATTTGTCTAATTAGTAATAGAATGTGAGAAAATTGAAACTCAGTATTGGTACTGTCCAGGCCCAGGGTTAATTCTGTGACTCATCAGGAGAGATTTTTCTTACTTCAGCAATTTCATATTATTAGATCCGAGGGTTTTGTATCTTTAAGCTTTGTGTCGTGTCTGACCAATAATAGGTGCTCAAATAATATTATTTACTAAATAAATGAAGTAAAGATCAAACAAAGTGCTGTATTAGGAATTAACTCATTCAACACTTACCTATTAAAGTGCCTAGTTTCTGTATGCACTGAGCTATGCAAAAGGGTGAAGAGATACTTAAGATAGAAGACCTAGCCTCAAGTTGCTCATAGTCTAGATCCATGTATGCAAAGAGCAACCAGCGAGCCAACTTTGACACCATTCGTCCACATTGGTATTCTAGTGAGTTCTTTGTACAGTGAATTCTTGACATTTATGCCATGGAAGCTGCTGGAAGACTGAAGTCCTAAGACACTAACTAGGTGGAAAGGAAGAGGGGCCAACATCATAAGCTCTGCCATATGACCCTGAATCGGGTTTACTCCATAGAGAATCATCATGGACAGATGATTCAGAACCAAACAACAACAACAGAAAGATTTTTGCTCATGGTTAACAACTGGCTAACAGAGGTATGGCTACCGTGTAGGTTAATTCATCCTCTTCTTGTTGAAAATACTATATAGAAAATACCAGTTAGAGACGTGATTGATGGGACCCTCATTACTGCTTTAGTGTTGCTGTAGAATCATTTACAAGCTAATGAGAAATATGGTAAAGATTTGCTAAATGAATGAATATGTTTTAATTCTAAGAACATGCAAATAAAAATAGCCATTATTTGTCAGTAAAACACCATGCCATTTGCCCAACAACACTTTTCCTTTGTTGTAACGCTGTGGGGGAAGGTAAAGGAGATAGTGTATGGTTTACAGGGTTTTCACGCTGGTAAAGGTTAGTGTCAGGTGTACAGAGAAAGGAAAGAGGGCTCCAGGAGGACATGGGAGGGAGGTGAAGAGAAACTTTAGTGGAGTTTATATGATATATACACCAAGATATTTTCCTAGAAGGAGCACTTATTTTGGAATTGAGATCGAGAATGGATTCAGCATTACAATTGAGGCAGGTTCTGTCCACTCTCTGGACATTTGTTCTCAGTAAAACAAGGATAATATCTAATGTGCAAGTGTCATGGAGATAGAAGGTAACTCAAATAAGATATAGACTTCAATAATGCTTCTATACTTGGTGCTAAATCAATAACTCTGGATGTTACTACTTTGTATAAAGATAGAATCTTGGTCCCCTAGTGGCTGTTTCTCAGTGGGGAGTACTGTAATGTCATCTAACCACTTAGTGTAGAATCCAGAGAACAGTTGCTACCTGAAAGTCCAGGGCAATTCTAGGCTCCCTGTTAGGTTGTTCGTTTCATAAATGAGCCACACTTTCATACCATACTGTTCCATGTGTGTCTTGGAGTCTTTCAAGGGTTCTGTGAAGAAAATGGGTATCAAAACCACGATTTTGTGTTCCTGCTTCATTTATCAGTCAGGATTCAGTCAGGAAACGTGTCTCCATGAGTATATGTGAAAATAAAGGAGCTAGAGAAATATGATCACACACAAGTAGAAGATGGGCAGGAAAGCAAGAGTCTGGTAGAGGAAAATTGAGAGACCCGAGTGTCATTAACTAATCTGTTTAAGTCAAGAATAAGTGGACAAGTGGGAACTTTAAGGAAATTTGTGAAGACCAACATGTCCAGTCACTCAAACTGTCTTTACATGGGTGAGAGGAATGAGGAGGTGGGTGGGAAACCAGGGCCTCTGCAGAGCTCTGAGCTCTGTGGGTCTGGAGTAGTGCTGAGGGGTGGGTCAGTAAAGGGAGAGGGAGGACAGGTGGCTGTGCAGTAAGGAAAAGAAAAGACAACCTGGAAATCACTGGATGCCGTGGCCTTGCTGACTTCTGTTTTACCTGTAGCTGACAAATCTCATCTCAGTTCCTTCTTGGGCCAACAACTATTTCTCTGAAGAATACAGGGCATGGATTTCTGGGAATTGTAGTTCTCAGTCTAGGCAAACTGCTTTACTATAACTCAGTACAGTGGAGTTCTTGTTAGTGCAGTTCTCATACTCTTGTATATTAATTAATTTGCTTCCAGATAAGGAAGTCATTTTTTATCTAAAATTGCTATAGATACTCTTTGTACCACAAAAACATGTCAGTCCATTCCAGAAGTGGACACAAAGTGATTTACTCAGATTTGGCTGCTGCCCATTTGCCTTTCAACTAAAATCTTCCTTTGAATAGCTTACAAATTTAATCATGACGTAGAATTAGCCACAACTAGCAAATCTGTTGTGGTAGGGAAGAATGGAAGGGAGAAATTGCTACAGATGGTCCCTTATTACAACAGATTTAACTTACGACTTTTTGATTTTACAAAGGGACAAAAGTGACAAGCTTTCTGTAGAATGCCAAACCATAGTTTGGGTAAGTACTTAGATACTGGGACATGGCAGAGAGTCTCATTTTTCAGTAAGCCACAAGACCATATGGGTAAGAAATAGATACTCTACCAGATATTATTTTGCCAAACTGTGAGGTTTGGTAGGATACATAATAAATATGCTTTGATTTCATTTTACAGTAGGATTTATAATAGGTTATTGTAAGTCAAGATCATCTGCACACAAATTCACATTCAAAAATATGCACACACAGAAACACTTTGAAGCAAAGAAGACATCCACTAGAGCATTCCTGCTTGGTCATGGGACCATAACTTGTCAGCAGATATATCTACAACTTTATTCTTATACCATCCATTTTATATTTGTCTTCTTCCCTAGACTGTGTCAGATTGTGTTGTGGGTAATACATAGTCTCATTTTTGAAAATTCTGTGTCACTAGTAATCCTACTTCTCTTAGGTTGTTGAAGCTTTCAATTAATTTTACTACAAAATATTGGAAGGCTAAGTGACATTCCACACAGACATACTGCACCCCGCCTATTGTTTTAATGGTATGAGATGCCAAAAGTAGTCAGTGGTAGTCTTAGGTTCCAGGACAATATTATAGTCTCATGAAATCATTTTGCCTTTGGGAAGTAATACCTATAAACAAAGCCAAAATTTGTAGGAAAAGGAAACTTTTTCCTGGGGAATTATTAGCATTAATAGGATAGATGACAGTTCCATATTCTATGATTCTCGGACTCATGTGTCCTGAGTATAGGAAAAATGTCACTGCATATTTACAACTGATTCAGAACATACACCTCGAAAAACATCATTGTAGCCCTCTGAAAGAGTGTATCCAGATGGTGCCATAACAGATGTCCAAGGCCATTCCATAATTTTAATAGACCAGCTGTTTTAGGATGAGAGGAACATGATGATACCAGTGAGTTCCATGAACGTGAGCCCAATATTGGACTTAATTTGTATAAAATGAGCTTCTTTTTCATAAGTAACACTGCATGGAATAACTTGAAGGTGAAAAGGCATCCTATAAATCTATAGATGGTGGCATTACCTGAAACGTTAAGGGTAGGGAAGGCGTAAAGAGCATGAGTTTTTTAATCCATTGAGAACAAATAGCTTTTTGTTTTACATTGTTTCCATCCACCAAGATGACCCTGTCTGCAGGTGGCTGGGCCCGCTTTCTCGGGGAGTGAGCGGTGCCGTTCCAGGAGCCCTGTGCTGCTCTGTGGTCTTGGCCAAATTGGGTCATTCCCAGTTGGCCTGGGTGAATGGAAGCCCACGGCGCTGTGCTTCCACATCAGCCCCGGTCAGCTCCCGTGCTCATCCGCTTCATGCGCCAACTGGACGGTTGTGAGGGTGTTAAGAGGTTCCCCTTCAAAGGCTGCTTTTTGTGAACATTTATAGGAGACAAAATGTCTATATTTTTTGCTCACCTGAAGTCTTTCCACATACCTTCTCTCTTGTTAACTGATTTTTTCAATCATGGTTTTCCTCAGGTACTGACCATTCAGCCCAACTTACCCACCAGTCATGACTCACTTTGTATGCCTCTGTTCTTCTCTTTGTCGAGGGAAAATGAACGATCATGTGCATAGCTTGAGGCTTTCCTTACTGGAAGCACTGTCTTCGCCATTACCCTTCAGTAACACCTATAGTGCTGCATCTACAATGTTCTCATAGTTCCAGAATAAATAAGGGGCAAATTGTTCTTCTACATCCTGCTCTGTAGGATAAAGCAGGCGTGTGGCAGAAGGCAGAACCATGGGAATTTGATCCATTTTCATACAATTTAGGACTTCACAACCTGTGGTGAAAAATGAATTTCTTGCTTGCATTTGATTGATGCCCTGTAAAGTTTAATGGGTCAGGCAATGCCCTTTTAATATGAGAACTAAGTGCCACATGGAGATCTGATGGTGGTACTAAGAATTCAGTAGGACTTCATACCAAGGAGGAAGCTCTTCCTCAATAGGAGAAAGATTTTCGGCAGAGACAGCAGCACTTTTTCCCAGAATCCAGGAAGGGTGCACTAATTCACCAATGACACCCTGCCAAAGTCTCTCATGATCCCTAACTGCAGAAGACATCTCAACCACTATTAGATTTGCTCAGTCGGAGGGCCCAAGAGGGACGAAATGTTGAATGGTAGCCTGGTTCTGTTGCACAACCTTTTATTCTGTGTCTAACTGAAAGCCAAAAGTATATGCAGTTATTTCATAAATGAAATGCCCAAATCTTACATCAAATGTAATAAAAATACAGAG
>PVJX010037791.1:0-16727 GCA_004027295.1 Dolichotis patagonum
ATATGCTTCACTAATCCAAATGTCAGTTTCCATTCTCATGTTTGGGAAGTTTTCAGCTATTACTTCTGTAAATATCCTCTTGATATCATTTGGGCTGTCCCCTTCTTTTTCATTTATCCCTATTAATCTTATGTTATTTTTCTTTGCATCATCTTGCAGCTGTTGAATTGTTATTTCCTGATTCTTTGTTATTTTTAAAGATCTTTCCTTTCCTGGTCACTAGCTGCGATCTTATCATCGAGGTCTGAAATTCTATCTTCGCTTTTATTGAGGCAGTTTATACCGCTTCCAACAGCATTTTTGATTTCCTCTATATCTCTTTGAACCTGCTTTATGCATTCTGTTTGTTTCTTATACTGTTCATTCAGGGATTCTATCTGTTTGCTCTGTTCCTGTAATTTTTTAGCTGTGTCTTCACTAGATGTGTTCACTATTTCTTTCACTACTTTTATCATTTCTTCTTTTACCTGGGCAATTATTTCTAATTTGAATTTCTCCATAGTTTCCCCTAGTTGCTTCTTTATTTCAGTTGATATCATTTCAGTCATTTCAGTTGTGTGGTTTCTATTTTCTTCTAGGTACATGGCTCCCAGGCTTTCTTGGGATGGGCTGGTGATTTGAGCCTGCCTTTTGGTCTTTCTTTTTGTCGTTTTTTCTTTATTTCCTTGGTTTGAGTGGTGTTCCAAAGCTTCCTCTCGGTGTGTTGCAAATCTCCTCCTGCACCCTCAGCTACTGGAGCAGTCTCAGCTCCTCTGCAGGTCCTTGGCCCCCTAAATTGAGAGACAGAAGCAGGGTGTGGAGAACTGGGGCCAGAGAAACCCCCGGGGCACAATCCCCTGTCCTAGGGTTGTAGATATGAACTCAGCAGCTGGCAGTGCTGGTCTCAAGCCATCCCCAGGCCAGCCCAATTGAGCCTGAGGAAGGTTCCTGCCTCCTGGGCTGAAAGAAGACTGCTGAGCATGGCTGACGAAGGCCCTGCAATCTGCTGGACCCAGTCCAGCATCCTGGTACCTCTCCAGGAACTCAAAAGCCAGAATGGAGTTCTCCAACTCTTCTCAGGTCACTGGAACTCACCCCAGGCTACCTCCACATCTCTGTAGACTCTGGGTTCTTTTAATTGAGATGCAGTGCTGGGCATGGATAACTGGGCCCGGCAGAGCCCCCGGGGCACAAGCCCCTGTCCTAGGGATGTAGATATGAACTTAGCAGCTGGCAGTGCTGTTCTCAAGCTGTCCCCAGGCCAGCTCAGTTGAGCCCAGAGTCCTTGAGCAAGGTTCCTGCCTTCTGGACTGAAACAAATCCGCTGAGCATGGGTGATTGAGGCCCTGCAATCTGCTGGACTCAGTCCAGCATCCAGGTAGCTCCCCAGGATTTCAAAAGCTGGAATGTATGTCTCTAACGCCTCCCCCTCACCGGAACTCACCTCAGGCAATCTCCATCTCTCTGCAGGTACTTGGTCCCCTAAATTGAGAGGGGAAGCAGGGTGTGTAGAACTGGGGCCAGAGAAACCCCCGGGGAAATCCGCTGTCCTAGGGGTGTGTGTTTTTGTATTTTCAGAAAGTGACCTCAGAAACTGAGCTTTTCAAAGATTCATGTTTTCAAGTTACTTAAAGCAAACTTTGGAAGATAAATCTTCTTGTGGTACTCCAAATGGGCATCTGACATGGTTCAAAACCTTCAGTGGATCAAAAGAATAGAGTACTCAGTTCACCTCTTGTGAGTACTTGTAAATCCCTCAAACTCAGTCTCTGTGCACCTGAGGGAAGACAAGTCCATGGAGATGATAATCATGTAACACATTTTGTCACCAGAGAAGGTTTCTGGTTGTTCCCAAAGTGGTGATAAAGACCCTAAACCCATCCTCGTTTTAGAATAGATTGAAGGTTCAATGACTCCCATCATGGTAAAAGAATCTTTAATGTGTGTCAGGAAGGGATTAATTACATTACAGGGATTGACTAGGCAGAAATTTAAATGCACACACTCAAAGAAATTTAGTGCACATGCAATAGAGATAGATAGAGGCATGGATTAATTTGGAGTTGGCAATACATATGTCTTTGGGTGTTTAAATCTGTGGAATTTGTGAAGTTTCTCCTTTGTCTTGATTCATGAGAAACAGGATGACTCATTCATAAGACAATGAGCCATTTTACAGTTGAAACACAAGAAGTCTAACAAGGTTTTTGATGGGTCATCTAACATGTTTTGCCTAAAGTGTTTTTGAACTCTCTTAGTCTGTTGCCTGAGATCAGGTTTCTGCCCTTTATCAACAAAACAATTTACAGACTTAAAGAATCCTTAGGAATTTGGGGTAAAATAAACCTAGAAGAAAAGCATGAACGAACCTAGGGAATCCTGATATGGATAAGCTTGGATCACTGTAACTGGTCTTGGAGTTGCACTCTTACAAGTACCAATGTTTTAATTATGATTATCATTGTATCCCTTATGTCTATCTGTATGTCTTTTATCCTACCTCAATTACACTCAGCTCTCAGTCATAGCTTGATGCATTCTAAGCCATGGTGGATTCATCCCTTCTCCCTTCCATGTTCCACAAAGTAGTTTTCTGGCTTCATGCCCTCTCATACACCCCAAGCCTATTGTCTTCTACTGCATTTTGCATCTGGGGCTTCAGGTGATTACAAGGGAGCCAGGCTAGCTCTGTACCTCAGATTCTTCCTGAGCCTCTGTTCTCCTTCACCAATGTATATTTTGGTGCCGCACACAGTGAGACACAGGCAGGATGGGGCGGTGTTGACTGTGAGGAAGGGGCAGCTCTTTGGTGTGATATATCTAGTGTAGAACTCATGCTCCCTGGCCCACCATCCTGCTGGGATGGCCCATGGTCTCTGATGAGGAGAGCATGATGAGGCTGATTTCCTACTTTGCTTTTGTCAAGATAAACATGCCAGAACTAAATGCTTTCACATTGTTTTAAAATCACTGGGCCTCAGAGTAAAATTGTAGAGGTCATCACACCTTATTTCTTTTTCCTGACAGTCTAGCAATATGGTTGGTAAGTTAGGATGATGAATGCTGTTACAATGTCATTAAACCCAGTATACTCTCTGTAGATACAAGTTATTTTTACATTTCAAAAGGTTTTATAGTCTAAATTTCAGGGCAGGATGGGGTTTTTGTATCCCTGTGAGGAGCACTGCTGCGCCAGATGCTCCAGTAATAACCAGCTTCATCCTCAGGTTGCAGCCCAGAAATATGCAATGCACCTGCATTGGCTGAGGTGTCTTTTGAACCAGAGAAGCAACTGGGGATGCAGAACCCGGTTTCTTTCCTGAGTCTGTATAGTAGTATAGGAGAAGTCGAGGAAGGCTCCCTGGTTTCTGTTGGTACCAGTATATAGTGTGATGACCAATACTGAGGTCACTTCTCAAGGTGCAAGTAAATCTGGCATCTGCTCCAGGAGATGCAGAGAGTGAGGGTTCCTGAGTCACCAGATCCTGAGAGGGGGAAACTGCAAATACAGATCATGGTGGATTAGGGAAACAATGGTCATGCTAACATTTTGCTAGACTCATAGCAGAAGACACCTAATCAGGCTGTGAAATTGCAGCAGGTCTGCAAGGCCTGTTCTTACCTGAGCAGTGAGAGAGGAACAGGACGAGAAGAGGAGTCCAGGCCATGGTGGAAATAGTCCCCTAATGGCAAAAGTAACTTGAGTTGTCCCAAGGCTCCTTTTCTTTCCCAGGCCCTGTGGGAGGAGTTATTTATGCAAATGTGTTTCCATACTGTCTGCCCCAGTCCCTCCCCAAGCTCAGGTATGGAGCTCAGCACACATCACAAAAGAAGGAGGAAGAAAATTTGATTTTCTTCTTGTTAACTCAGAGACCAGGAAGCACATAACCTCTGTATCGAAGATTCCACAACTTCAAAGTTCTGATGTTATATAATCAAAGACTGCCATAGATTCTCACCCCTAGGAAGAGTCTTCTCTATATATATTTAACATAACTTACTCTATTTCACTTTTGTCTTGTATTAAGCTTCATATATCGGTGGAGGACAGCAAACGATCGCTGCAGGTATTCAGAGTAAAAGTTAAAGGATACTTCTCTACTTCCCTGGGTGGAAAACTATTATTTCATCTTCCACAATTTGAGACCATTACACATGGAATTGATTTACAATGGGAGCAGTGGAGATTTATCTTGTGTGAGGATAGACCATAGAGGTCAGGATCATGGTTTTTTTTCTCCTGGGAAATACTCAGTTTTCTTAACCTGAGTGAGCGTCCTATCATTTCTTATGGAGTAAAAGGATAACAGAAGAGCTGATGATAGAGACTCTTTTATGAGTGCACTGTGAATGCTTTTCACCAAGGAAGTCACATCCCTATAAGATGAGTTGTGACAAACACACATGACCAAACTGACTCTGCTTTGTGACAAGCGATTATGGAAACAGGTTACAATATGTAATTATTTTCTTTGGATCTAGATCTGACTGGGCATAAATAAGACAGACCACTCTCTTAAATATGTGAAGAACTACAAATTGCTGTGCCAGGTGATAGCTCTCTATGCAGGGGTCAAGAATCTTCTTCTAAACTGAGGGTCAGAACAATGGAAGAGAATTTGGCACAGCTTGTATTTGCCAGAAGATCTGCTGGAGCTTTCCTCTGCATGTGTCCCTGGTGGTTACACAGAATCTGTCTCCACTGTTATGTTCTGTCTCATAGTGATGGTCAGAATCTTCGTATTTCTGGATGATCCTGGATGCTGAGATACTGATGTAGACCAGAGTGGAAATCTAAGAAGTAATCAGAGATCATCTCCTCTCCACCAACCAGAGCATTACTGCTCATAACATCTTGAGCAGAGAGCACTTCCTTGGGCTCCACAGTGTAACCTCTGTAGCCAATGCCCAGGGTAGAAATGAGTGTGATTGTCTGCTAGGGAGGCAAATGCAAAAGGCAGCTGAATCAGCACAGCCAAGTGAAGGATCCTGGAAACACAGATGAAGCATATGAAGAATAGCCGGACCACAGTGGAGCCATCCAAACCTTTGTCCTTCAGATCTCTGTGCTGAGGCTGAGCTCCTGATACTCCCAGGCTGTCTCCATAGGGCAGTTGTGGCTTTTATTGCAAGTGAGGTAGCCACAGGGATAGGTGTGGGAAGTTAAGTGCTAGAGTTAATTGATATTTTGTTTCATGTATTTTTTTTCTCTTTGCCCCACTAATGGAGTCCCAGATGACACAGCACTGAGTCAAAGAAACAATAGATGCCAAGTGCTATATATAAATGTATCTTAGTGAATTTTGCAAAATCCAAGTGTCTCCTGTCCATATGTTTCTGGCCAACATCGCACTTAGCACCCTAAGTACATGAATCACATTTGAGCGTGGTCTAGCATCTCAGCAGTTGTGCAATTTAAGAGAAGATGATGCATTTGTTCTTATCACCAATATTTATCCTGTGCAAAGTGTGAGGCAGATTCAAAGAGCATGGTGAACATGGTGAGGCAACACTCACACACAATAAATAGCAGTAAATAGATTTATCATTTATCATCAGCAAAATCCATGAGAAATTTACTACTCAGAATGAGAAAATTCCTCAAAGATTAAGAAAATCTGCCTTGGGAAAAGAAATCATAAATGGTCCTGGATTCTTTTGCTATGTCTAAAGGACCCCCAAAATCAAACTAGGCAGGAATCTGTGGTAGAAGAACTGAGCTCGGTGGGTTTCACCCAGTCTATCCCTGTCTCAAGATGTTGCATTCCCAGTGTGTTCTATAGATGCTCTTCAGGACTAGAAGGGAAAAGAGAACTGCACAGCATCAACAGAGTAGGGAAGTTTGTCTGGGAAATCTCTTCTCTAATGAAAGGGTGACACTTACACCCTTGAGTCTGCAATAGGGACAGTCTTCTTGATTCCTGACATGTCACTACTTATCTTTCTTTTGGTCTTTGTACAAAGTACTAGCTTTCTTTTGAGTAGTACTAAACTCTGTAACAGTTATACCTCTTTTGGCTCCATTTTTGCTCAAGGTTCATTCTAGGCTACAGTTACATTTCTTAATTTTTTCCTCTCAATCATTTGACCTAAAAATCAGGTAAAACAGGCCAAATATACCCATATTGGGGTGCCTTGAAATTTTCTCCCCCAGATCAGTTAGCCCATCATACTTAAGTTCAATCTTCTCCTCAAGTTTTAGGACATGGGAAAATTAGAGACAAATTTTGTGTGAGTGTAATCCAGGTGAACTTTGCTATAAATATGAGTGGAGTCCTTGTTTCTGTGGGAAACCTCCTGAGCCCGGTGTTTCCTATTTATGTTTCTGTGAGCATCCTTTTCTTCTGAACTCTGAACAGAATCACCCATCAGGCTCTTCCAGAGGTCCACAACTTTTATAGCCTGGTTTTCCAAATCTTTCCAAATTCCTCTCATAGGTCATTTTCAAAGCTTTCTTAAACACATATTCAATTGCATCACAGCAACAACCCCACTTCTCTGTTATCCATTTTCTGGATTAGTCAGCATTTCCATTGTTGTGACAGACTACAAGACACTCACATCTTCATGGAGGAGAAGTTTAATTTGGCTGATATCTTTGGGCAATTCCATTTGTGATCAATTTGTTCCAAGGGAGGAATGACATGGCAGAAGTGTGTAGCAGAGCAAAGCCAGTCAGTTCATGCACTGTGGAAATCAGAGCAGGGGACCAGTGCCCAAGAAGAATGAGTGAGGAGTCATATGCAGTGTTGAGGAAACTACATCACACGTGCTACAGCAGGATTTTTTTTATTATTGAAAGCTCTTAAAGGCCATTACTAATATAGCACATCCAAGGCCATGTGTCCATAACTCACCCAGACAAAGCAACAAGGATGCTAGGTATTTCTTTGTTCAATGAAGTTGACATATGAGGATTAACACAAGTCTCTCTCCAGGAGAGACTGTTATTAAACAAGGGATAAAGATTAAGGGTAACTGAGTAGGGAGATTGGAAGTGTGATGGGAAGGCTCATACGATCAGATTATTGTATGTCTATATGAGAGCACCGCAATGAAACTCAGCAAATCATTTAGTTAATAGGAACTAATAAAATATATTGTATGTAGGAGTTTTAGAAGTAAAGATATGATGCTATATATGTGTATAATGACCACAGAAATTACATTCCTTCTATAAGAAACTTTTATTACTTTCATCATTGCTATTTCCGTTATAGGTGTAAACATCATTAATGTTTTATTTTTTCCTGGTGTTCTGGGTGATTTCTTAAGTTGGATTTCCTTACTTACGTGGTTGCTGAGTGTGTTCTAATGCATCGATGGTTCGCTAAATGCTGTACAGATTTTGACTTAAATGCCTGGAAGCAGCGCATCCCAGCCTTTGTCAAAGGCCCTGCATGCTTCAAGACACTGCAGTGCTCCATAAACGTACAAGTTTGTCTTGGCCTCCCTTTATTCTGGAACAGACATTCAATTTAAACCAGAGGAGAAAGCCTAGAACCTTCTCATTTCCCACCAGGATATGTACATAAACCTGAGCTCCTGAGTGTGATTCTGTTTCCCCAGGAGTGTGCTTGAGCTCGTCAACACACACTTTATACCTCTTGGTGGTAAATCTCAGTTTTCAACTTGACTGGATTTAGAGATACTCAGGAGAGTTTTAGACCATATCCTGATAAATGGGCTTTTCCAAAGATGACTGGCAAGCTGTGGGGAATGATCCATGCTGATGATTGCAGCCCAGATGGAATGAGAAGTGAAGAGGAAATTCGACTGCACTAGAAACCATGACTGTTCTTGAGTGCGTGTGTCTTTTGCTGCTGTCGTCTCCTGTGGACATCAAGTTTAAAGTTTTTTAGGCTTTCAGTGTGGATCACATAAGCAACTTTCCAGAGAGAAATGCAAGTGCAAACTCTCCGTCTGTTCCAGGCCTTCAGCCTTAGAATGATACTGTAACATCGGTCCCTTTTATTCTGAAGTTTGCAGCATCTTGAACTGAGAAGCTCCTTCCTCTGCATTGTCCTAATGGCCATGGTCCTGTAAGAAATTAAATCAAACAGAAGCTGTTCGATAAATTTATATATATATATATATATATATATTTATATATTTTATTCATTTTTCTCATGTAGTATATTTGAACCAGTATAGCTTGCAGATGTCAGTTTTTCTTTTCCCAGGTTGGTCAGCCTCTTCTTTAGTCAACTCTCAATCCTGGCTTAGCCATTTGCAATGTTCATTGATTCTGTTGATTATTTTGAAAAACACATTGAAGGTTCAGCTGCTTGGTGAAAGAAGCCACAATCTATATAATTAGGACAAATGTCCAAAAATGAGGCTTCTTCATAAGCAGCCTTCCATAAAGATCAAATAAAGACATTCATGTAGGTTTGGAACTTTTGTGGGAAGTCCAAATCTGTTATTTGAATTCTTCAATGAAAAGTATTTTGTTGGTTTGTATGTTTTTTGAGTGGGTTTTCAAGGCTTCCGGGGTCCCATCAAAAAACAATAGTTTTCCGGGGATTTAGCTCAGTGGTGCAGTGCCTTCCTGGCAAGCATGAGGTCCTGAGTTCAATTCCTGGCACCCTCTCCTCAAATAGAAAATAAAAGGGAAAGTATGTTGGAGTAGAGTTTCTGAGGCCCTCGCTACACCCCCAGAAGTGTTTCTATGGGCACCTTTTTTAAAAATAAAAAAATCTTGATGTTCATGATTGGGACTATCCAGGAGACTTTACTGGTTACACTTTTACATCTCAGTTGGATAGATCATTTATATCAGTTGCCATCTTCACTGTGGTGAAGGTAATTGCTTTTTTGTCCTTCACTTCCAAAACATAGGTATTGATCTTGTGAGAAAATATAAAAATTTTCCTTTCATTATATATAATTTTAGCATCTCAATATTTATGTATACTTTTACTCTTTGGGTGTTGATGAAATTACAAAATTTGGCATATGAGAATTCAGTAAAGGGTGGTAAATCAAATTAACTTTGATGTCAGTATGAACAAGTATATGCCTAGTGAACTCCAGTATTTGAAGACAGAAAAATCATATCATTTCACCTAATGTACTGACAACATAGCAGACTAAATATAGCAACTAAAATTTGTTGTATTTTTCACATCATCACTACACATGTGTGCTCTCCATAGGATCCTGACTTAGTAAACTAGCAAACTATCTATGAGTAGCTCTTGACAAGATCAGCATGCAAAATGCAAAAATTTTGAACATACAGTGTGGCAAACATTATTTTTGTGACAGCCTTGTTAAATAGAGAAAATGGTTTTCATCCCACTTCCCCATTCATCTGTGTCACCGTGTTATAACCAGATGACCCACCAATGTTGTAATCTGCACCACAGATATAGTCAGCTTCATCCCCAGAATTGATGTTGGTGATGGTCAAGTAGCGGTCAGTCCCAGAGCTGGAACCTGAGAGGCGGTCAGGAATTCCATTCCCTTTATTGAAGGTTCCATCGCTCTTAACCCACATCAAATACTGAGGAGCCTTCCCTGGGTACTGCTGAAGCCATGCAATGCCATAGTGTTTATATTCACTGTTGAGGGTGCAGGTGAGCTTGGCTGAGGCTCCGAGGGAGGCAGAGGCGGAGGGTGACTGAGTCAGCACAAGCTGGGACAGAGCCCCTGAAAACACAGAACACAGAAACTCATTATGTTATGGAGAAAAGAGAAAAAAGCGAATATTCTAGAAATGACTCTGCAAGGTAGTTTCAGTGAGGTGAAGAATCAAGACACAGTTCTGACCTCTGCAGTGAAAGATGACAAAGAAGAGGAGTGGGGTCCAGGCCATGGTGCAGACACCCCAGAGCTCTGCTCAAGCAGGCTCACTGCAGGCCTGTCTTATATGACCTCAGTCCCAAGAGGAGACAGAGTTCTCTTTATGCAAATTAACTTTTCTTACCCTGTGCCTATTGACAACCAGTACCTGTGTGTTGTTTTCTAGGAAGCAGGCAGAAACAACACACAAAGACATAAATCGTGGCCCAAACTGTCTTTTAGCAAGTTCAGGATGCAAGCTTCTGGTTTCCTAGTTGCGAGCCCCCACAGATCTCACAGAAGTAGGGATTATGTTTCCCCCTTGCCAGGCTCAGGTCCATTGTGTTAGTGAGCAGATGACTGACAGCTCCTGCTCAGACCATGACCTTCACTACTGCCTGCCTGTGCTAAGAGCAGAGTGAGTCCTCCGCTCAGGGGCAGCCCCTACCTCGTCTCCATCTTGGATTTCTACTTGAGCCTCTTTAGGTGGAAGTATCCATTCTACCAAGGGTTGTCTAGGAAGCTGTGCCTCTCACACATGCTCTTCTTGAATAAGAGATACATCAGCTGACAACCCAGACAGTTCATAAATGAGCTCAAATCTCACACTGTCCTTGATATCAGACAAGCTCCATCCCCACCACTTTATCTCCTTTCTGTCTTTGCTTTCTGAAGAGCTTGGGCCATAGTGGATTATTGGTAAGTATTTGGGAGAACAAATGAGAGCAATATATGATTCATTAGATTAATTAGAAATGAGAAAACAGAAAATACAAAGAAAAGATACTATTTTGGTCAGCTTTCCCATGACTGAGAGAAAACACTTGATACCTGCAAATTAAAGGAGAGGTTTACTTTGGATCACAGTCTTAGTTTCCAGCCAGTTAGTTGGCTTCAAGGCAGAAACGTCACAGTGGAGGAGTGTGTCAGAAGAAAGCTGTTCTCTTCCTGGTGGCTGGAAGTAGAGCACAGGGGGAGGTCACCTGAGAATAATGGGCCAAGGATAAGACGTGGTCCACAAGGTCACACCTGCATGACACCCCCACATGCCTGCAAAGGTTGCTTTACTCTCTTACACTAATCAATTAGGGAGTCCAGGTTTTTACATCTGTTAAAATCAAAGATATGACCTCAGGACATTTAGTGAACTAAGGGGTTAGAGAGATTGCTAGAAGAGTAAGGGTGAATATTGACAGCTAAAGAAGGAATCCCAGAATGTATTCCAGACCCAATGCTTAGAATACACTTTACACATTTTATAAGGTCCTCAGATGACTTCTATGCCCATTAAAACTGGGAAGTACTGGTCTAACGCAAGCCTGGAGACCCTTGTATAGCTCCGATGTAAGTAGTTTCACATGGCGCAGTGTATTTGAATTTTAACTTCTTCTAACAATTAACCATGTTTTCTACTTTTTACATTATGTTCCATTGTTAATGGGCTCACAGGTTCTCCTGGAAAGTGCAGAATCTCTCTTAGTACTCACAAGTATAAAAATGTGTAGAAGTGTATTAATAAGATCTCCAGAAGTTCACTTTCCACATATTGACACTAGTGAATCGTTAGAATGATTAAAAATAGTGACTTTGTTTAATACTTAACAATCTTGATAATACTCAAGGAGTTACATATTTGTACATGGTAAAAGAGAGGAGTTAATTTTAAAGTTTCAGTATCCCCAATCATAAAATTTAAAAATTTAAGCACAAGCATCATCTTAATTTTGGATAAATTGTAGGTGATGACAAAAGAAATGCATACAAATTTAGCAATATCATGATACTGCTGGGCATGTTGGCACATGTCTATAATGAAGCTACTGAAGAGGCTGACAGAAGACTATTGAAAGTTTGAGGACAGTTTGGACAACTTAATAAGATCCTAAATAATAAAGACAAAGAACTGAAATGTAGGTCAGTGGTAGGGTAACCATGGGTCCTGCCTGTAGTACTAGAAAAAGAAAAAAAATCATACTATTAAATAACGATAACAATAAGTTTTTGGTGAATTAGTCCTAGCACTAAAATAACAAAGTACCAGAGACTTGGTGTGTACTAACAGCAGAAATCTAGCATCCTACACAGTTTTGGAGGTCAGTCATCCAAAACCCACAGGCAGTACCACATTACTCACAATTCCTCTAGGTGACTCCTTCCTCCCCTCTTCCTGCGCCTAGGTGTGGACAGCATTTGTTGCTCTTGGTCTACTGCTGCATCAGTCCAGTCTCTTTCTTCTCATGATGCTCTCTCTCTGTTTCCCTGTCACTTGAGGACCATCTTTAATGCA
Source organism: Dolichotis patagonum (assembly GCA_004027295.1). Lineage (NCBI taxonomy): Eukaryota > Metazoa > Chordata > Mammalia > Rodentia > Caviidae > Dolichotis > Dolichotis patagonum. The sequence goes on from PVJX010037791.1 coordinate 12,053, forward strand.
GACTCCAGACATATTTATAAACCACCTTACTCTAAAATCAGCTCATCTTACTGACATCTTGGATGATACTATGTTTTAAAAAGATCATGTTATGAAATTTTCCAGATGGGCATCTCACCATGTCTTCTATAGGGCAATACTTTGCCACACTACATTAGAGAAGAAGATTTCTTTCCAAATTTTCATGGATTGTAATACTGTGCAACTGGCACACAATGCCTTTGTGTTAAAATGAAACTTAAGAAACTGTAATGTATTAACATCTAAATGATGGTTGATTGCTTATCTTTTCTACTGGATGTCAAAAAAAACTTACTGAAGATGCTTCTATATAGAAGAAATACACTGATTTCACTCTATCTAAACCACAATCTCTGTACTTCAAGGAAAATTAAATAACTGAGTTCTGTTTTTTAAAGGGAATACTTAAAATGAAGCAATTCATGCATATCCTTTGATTTGGACTCAAACATAATCAAGAATCAATTCAGACACTTTCCTACACCTTTCTCTCTATAGATAATGAATATGAAATCGCCAGAGGGCTCGTTGTCCAGTCACATGATGCTATTTGTATTCAAGATTATTCAAATATTTATTTATGTCTTGATTCCCCATCTGGCTCTTCCTGTGTTGAGCAGTACCATCATGTAGAATATGATGGCACTCAGCTGCCTCCTGAGGCTGGAGCCGCAAGGGGTTAAGTCAACTTTGTCATGAGAGGGAACTTGAGGACGTGACAGGTGGTAAGGAATATTGTTTGGGTCAAAACTCATTGTTGTGGATGTCTGGCCATTTTCTGCTGGAAGCAGAATGGAACATGACCATCAGTGATTGCTACAAAGCAGCAAACACAGATGAAAATGCCTGAGCCTGTGATAGGTGGGGCTTTTGAAGGATCCAGAGTCATCATAGCTTACAAAATGTGCACAAAATGAAAATCAACACAGGTCAGGGAGGAAGAAGGACACGGACATTCCTTAAAGGCAGAGATATGAAATCAACAGGAACCCAGAAGGAGAGTAAGAAGAGATGGAGGGAGGAGCAGACATGTACAGGCCATAGTGTGGACTTTCCAAATATTCCCCAGCATCTCAGCTTCTAATGACTCTAGGATGGTCCTTTTATGTCCCCTTCAGTTCATATGCCCTATGGTTTTTGGCACCCTGTACATTTACATATCTTTTACCAACACCATCAGTACCATCACTTTCAAGATTCAAGGTCCTTCCTCACTGTCAGAGATGCTCGGTACTGTGAACTTCTTTTTCCCATGAGAGAAAGCACCTGCTCTAACCTCCATCTCAGGCCACTGAGCACAGAGCAGGTCATGAACTGTGAACCCTCTGTGTCCTTTTCAGGCTCTGGCAACCCTTGAGAAGGCTCCCAGTGCCCCCTAGTGGCCTGTCATAACTATTTGGGGTTTATTCTCTACTTGGTAGTATCTTCTGTAATGGATGATTTGAATTTCATTGTTTTATTTTTGTTTCATAACAAAGTAATTAGATAACAACAACAGTTAATATCCTGTCATGATCTTAAAGAACGGCCAAAATGTGGCTCTGATAGACACAGTCGACTCTCTTACAAAAAGGGACAAACAAGAGTACAAAAATTTCTTTTCAATGGGCAAAGACAAGCAAGTAGTATAAATGAACCCATTCACATATATCTTAAAGAACAGAAGATCGATGATCACAAAGTAGGGAGAAGTTCATATAATTCCTCAAATTATCTATTCCATTGTTCAAAAATATTTTAAGACATATGGTTTTTAACTTGACTTCTAAAAGAGTATCATTTTTTAATTTTTCAAAACTTACATTAAATTTCCTTTGATGATGTCTCCTCCTTTCTCATTTGTTTCAAGAATGTGTGAAATGGCTCAAAATTGGAATTTTATGTTTGCTGTTCAAAATTGTCTACCACACAACAGCACCCGAGTCATTTCGGCAGCAGTGTCTGGGGATGGTCTTTCCTCATCAGCTTTTGATTTTCCTAGAGCTCATTGGGGTGATTTTTAAACTTGTTTCCTAGGCATTTGTAAAGTACAGAATTCAAAACACATGTGTTGAACACCTGAAATCGTACCTGCTTTTGGTTCCTTGGTTTTGGCTATCAATTTTCCATTGTACTTTTTTGGGACAAGCAGGACACAACCTCGTTTGAAAGTATTTAATTTCAGACTCTAGAATCCACCAAATTTTGTTAGACATGGAGGCACTTGGGATATGATTTTTAACTGCTCAAAGTCTGCTGAAGTTTCACATCTCTCTTATCCTCTGTCTTAATCTTCCCTTAGAATTTTTGCACAGTGTTGACAATGGCTTCAGGAGAAAGATGCATGTCTGATCTGAAGTGATCATTAGGGCTGAGGGAAAAAGTATTTCCTATGATCCCATCTTGGACACAGAGATCATCTACGTCCACACTGGCTGTGAAATGGCTCCCAAACCAGTCATTTGCTTCAGAAGCAGAGGGCTGAGGCTGGGACCAAGACTACTCTTCTGCTTCCTTTTGTACTATGCTGATGGCTCATATGCTCTTGAACACTTGGATTCTCAGAATCATTCTCTGGCATCTTCCCTAGGGCTTGTTGGTCCATGTCCTGAAGGAAGCATTAGTTCTCCATAGATATTGAATGGAAATGACTATGTTCTCACTCTTTTAATAAGAAAGATCTGAATGGTCACTGCAGAATCAATCACTAAAGCTCAATGTTGATTTACATAGATGTTAGAGCTGAGCCCCTTGGCCCTATGGCTTTGGGCAGACAAGGAGTGAGGAAAGACTCTCTAGGAGAAGTCACAATGGAGATATGCAGGCGTCTTTAGAGAGACAGGCTGAAGCCAATGGCCATGCGTAACTTCATGGGATAATGAGGCATGGAGATCACCTCCCTGTGTGATGTTCAGCAGGTCACTCACTATTGTACTACATTAAAAGATGGAACTCTGCCTTCTGGTGTTGTGAACTACAAACCAGTATATCTGCTGTTGTTTTTGGGGTGGGGCATGTCTTACGAACTGAGTTTCTCAAGAGATTCATGTTGTCCAGTTACCTAAAGCACATTTTGGAGGACATTTCTGCTTGTGATATTTGAAACTGACATCTGAAAATGTTAAACACCTCTTGTGGACCAAAAGAATACAGTGTTCAGTTCACCACCCATGACTTCCTATAAATCTCTCAAATGAGTTCTCATGCTCCCGAGAGACATCAGCGCTATGGAAATGATATCCATGTAACCCATTTTGTCACCAGACAAGGTTTCAGGGGCTTCCTAAAGTGGTAATGAAGAACCCCACCTTAGTTGTGGAATAAGCTGCAGGTGCAATGACTCCTGTCATGGTAAAATAATTTTTTGTATGCACCATTAAGGGACATGAAGGGATATATTAGGAACAATGTAAAAGGGTACACAAAGAAATTGAGTGTATGAGAGAGAGAGAGAGAGAGAGAGAGAGAGAGAGAGAGAGAGAGAAGAGAGAGAGAGAGATGCATCAGTGTGGAACTGAATAAATATCTATGTATATCTGTATTTCTTCAGCTGTGTAACTCTGTAGATGTATATGAAGTATGGTTAATGGGACAGGATGACCCACTCATAAGATAATAGCCTATTTTACAGGTGTAAGGCATGAGCCTTAACAAAGTTTTTGACATAATACAAGATGTGTTGCCTAAAATGTTTCTGTACTCTCATAATAAGTTACTTTAATATCAGTATTCTGCCCTTTATAAGAAAGCAAATTATAGGTTTAAAAAAACTGAAGAACTTTTGGGTGTAATAGATTAGAAGAAAAACAAAAAAGCAAGGGAATAGTGATATGGATAAATTGACTGAGTATTAGAGTAACAATCTTTTTTTTTCAATGATTAAGCATCATTTTTTTTAATTTGAAAGAGAATAAAACAAAATGGGGCAGTACAGAGCAGATCAGAACACGACAACATAGGCAACACAGTACTTCACATTAAGTCAACTGGACATCAACAGTAGCTAACACCATATCTCTTACTCTGCTATAGTTGAGCATAGTTTCAAATACAATAATATCAAACATAACACAATAGTATAAATACATGCATAGAGTGAAAGAATTACAGGGCTTTCTGAACCAAATAACAGAAAATGATCAATGGGTACTATAATATCTCATTTTTGATAAAAAAGAAAAAAATTTGTTTGAACTATCACACATATTCAAATTCCAATAAGACACAGTGTGATAGATAGATACAACCAACGGTAGTAGAACGAAAAAAGCATGGTAGGACTTCTAAGAAGGATAATATTAAGTCAGCAATAGCTGTCATAATGTTTTGTTTTCTTCAAAACAGCTATTCATATCATCAAGTATGATATAGTCAAACAAAACAGGATAACACCATTCAAACTGATGATTTAAAACTTTGAAAGACTTCGAAGCTATGAGATGGGGACTCATGCTTACCATAAAGTCTTATATAATGTTATCAAATCTCATATTAGGGAGACTATATGGTATTTACCCTTGTGAGTTTGGTTTATTTCACTTAAGAGAATGGTCTCAAGTCGTGTCCATTTATTTATAAATATCTCGATGTGATCATTCTTTATAGCTGAGTAGTACTCCATTGTATAAAAATGCCACAACTTTTTATCCATTCCTCAGTTGATGGGCACTTAGGT
>PVJX010037792.1:0-16742 GCA_004027295.1 Dolichotis patagonum
TAATGCCCTCCTTGTCCTGCTCAGATCAATTCCATACTAGGTTGTTTCATGTGAATTCCCTATATGTGACAATATGGACAACTATTTGGAAGAAAACAAGAGTCAATATGATAGAGAGTGAATATCTCCGATTGTCTAGTTTTGAAACTTTTGTCTCTTACATTGCTTGCTTGTGATCCACTTTGCTCTGTTTTGTTGTGTTTAATTTTACCCTTTTGATATAATTGCATCTAGATTTGAGTGGGTAAGATGGATGACTATATTGCTGTTTTTGTCAGATCGTGGAGCAGAACTATTAACAGTCTGTTTGAATGTCTACTTTACATGTTTTAACTTTGTAATTTGAACAACTATTTCTAAGAAGTCAGTATGTAAGTTGTCAAGTAATTTCTTAGGTTTTATTGTTGTTGTTCTTTTCTTTTCATTGGAATACTGTATTGTCACTACCCTTTATTCTGTTTTGTTTTTTTCTCTTTAAATAAAATTATAAAAAAAAAAGAAACTAGAGATAGATTTATAAAACTTGAAGATAGGTTTGCAATGTCTGATCGTGAAAGGAAAGATCTCTTTAAAACAACAAGGAAACAGGCAGTAACAATACAAAAGCTAGAAGACGACAAGAGGATCTGTAATTTAAGGACAAAAAGTGTGAGTGAAGAAGCAGGGGTAAACACACATGAAATACAAAGGCTATTCACAGAAATAATTAAGGAAAACTTCCCAAGCACAGGAAAAGGAAATGATATTCAGAAATATGAGGCATACAGAACTCCAGCCACCTACAACCAAAACAGAGCTACACCCAGACACATAATAATCAAGATCCCAGAAATTCAACACAAGAATAGAATATTAAAAGCTGTCAGAGAAAAGAAACAGATCACCTATAAAGGAAAACAATCAAAATCATGACAGACTTCTTGACACAAACCATCAAATCAAGAAGAGCTTGGAGCAAAGTATTCCAAGCCCTGAAAGAAAATACTCTCCCACCCATATTGATGTACCCTGCAAAACTGTCTCTCAAAATTAATGGAGACAAGATGCTTCCATGACAAAGAGAAGCTGGGGGAATTCGTGACCACCAATCCAACCCTACAAAAAATACTAAAGGACATTCTAGAGAGAAAGGAAAAAAAATACCAGGATTTTAGGAACAGTGGCAGAGAGGCCTCAATGAATGGGGCAGACAGTGGAATGAAAGAGGAAAATAGACAACCAGTGGCAGAAAAATAGCATAGCAGAAATGAGGCAGAGAAGGTTGGCTGTAATCTCTAACATAGATGACCTTGATACATTAACAAGAAACACAGGCAGAGTAGATCAGGAGACAGGGTCCATAGAGATGCTCTGTATAGGAAATATAATTAACCTGAAAGAGAGTTTATGGTCCGAAAGTCAAATACGAGAAAACAATGCTCTATGTGACAGGGAATCAGAAAGAAATAGAGGCAACCTGCCCAACCATTGCAGATAGGTTGGAAAGACATGATACTTTTGTGCAGTAGAGAACTACTCAGCTATAACAAAGGAAAACCTTGAGGCTTTTATAGGTAAAGGAATACAACTTTAGATCAAGCCCAGGAGTGAGAAGGTATGGAACCACCTAGGTAAATAGAAGTTTGCCCCACCAATCTAAAAACTGAGGGAGTTGGTGAGACCCAAAATGTGTAGTGCACCCTGTGGGAGTGAAAAAGGAGGAATTGTCTAAAAAAGTAAGGCAGAGGATATTGTTAATAGTGTATCAAGATTTAAAATCCACATTATTCTCATCGCTCTGTTTAGATGGATTATATTGTTTTAGTCTACTTTCACTAGATTTGAGCAAAGACAACAATCCCAAAAATAGCAGGATATATTATGGTAATCATTCTTAATTTCCTATTAATTGGAAGCCCTGTATAACTTACACTATCTTATTATGACTGATTTTATTTGAATCTGGTTTGTTAGACTGTTTTGTATTGACTGATTTTATTCGAATCTGTTATGATTGATAGTATCAAGTCTGAGAGTATAGGCAACTACACTGAAGACAAAAAGATTCACTAGGATATCCACTCTAGTTTGATTATTACCTACTTTTGAAGTCTTATAATGTTTCCAATGTTTTGTTTTTATTAATATTGTTATGTACTGCTATATTCAATTACACTATGCCTGATGATATAGACAATTCTACTGAAGATAACAAGAGACATCACAGTAACCATTGTGGATCACCTTGTGTTGTGCTTCTATATGACTTTTTCATTTCATGTTTTTCTAGGAATTTGTTTGGTTTTCTCTTGCTTTGTTTTGTTTTTCCCTCCAATACAGAAAGGATAGATATACATGTAGAGACTCATGCATGCATAGAACTTATAAAACAGTTTATGAGAACTGATTATATAACGCATGAGGAAATGAACAACTACTTTAAAAAAAAAGAGACACTACAGTACAGTACTACAGTGCTGATTCTGTAGCATCATGATAATGAAATCCAGTAATACTATCATTCTTTGTTCGGAGTGATTTTAGTCTGTTTTTTTTAATTTTAATATACATGAAGGCATGGACAGCTATTTTGAAGAGAATGAGAGACACTATGACAGCCATGGTTGGCTTCCCTATTGTCTGGTCTTGAAGACCTAAAACGCCTTCATCATCCTGTTTGGATCAGTTTTATTCTATGTTGTTTTGCATGAATTCACTGCATGTGAAGATATGGACAACTATTTGGAAGAAAACAAGAGACAGTATGATAGATAGTGAAGATCTTTGGTTGTCTTGCTTTGAAATCTGTGTCTCTTACATTGCTTTCTTATGTTCTGATTTGTTCTGTTTTGTTGTGTTTAATTTTACCCTCTTTAAAATAAAAATAAAAAAGTAAAAAAAGAGAAATGTACAGATTCCTACATACATATGAATTTCTAAAACTGAATTGAGAAGATATAAAAATTCTAAATCACCCAATATCACTCTTTAAAATTCAGTATGTAATTAAAAACTTACCAACAAAGAAAATCCCAGGTCTTGACAGAATCACTGCTGAATTCTACAAGATATTTAGAGAAAATCTAATGTACTACTGAAACTCTTTAGTGAAACTGAAATGGAAGCAATACTCCCAAAATCATTCCTGGAAGCAAGTATTACCCTGATACCAAAACCAGAGAAGAGGCCAATCAAAAAGGAAAACTACAGGCCAAACTCCCTAATGAACACATACTCAAAAATCCTCAATAAGATACTCGCAAACAGAATGCAGCAAATCATCAAAACGATTATACGCCATCACCAAGTAGGATTCATGCCACAGCTGTAGAGACAGTTCAACACACTAAATCAGTAAATGTAATAATATATCATATTAACAAAGCAAAGGACAAAAATCACATGATTTTTCTCAACAGACACAGAAAAAGCATTTGATCAAGTTCAACACCCATTAATGGTTAAAAAAAAAAAAACCCTACAGAAAACTGGAATAGAAAGTCTTTATCTCAATCTGTTAAAAGTCATTTATGACAAACCAACAGCCAACAATCATATTAAATGATCAAGAAGTTTTCACTCTAAACTCAACAACAGGAAAAGGATATCTGCCATCACCACTCCTATTCAATGTAGTTCTGCAAGCAGTAGCCAGACCAATTAGACAAGAAAAAGAAATAAAAGGATAGGAAAGGAAAAATAAAATTATCATTATTTGCAGACAATGTGATATTCTAAAAGACTCCAAAAACTCCACCAAAAGACTTCTAGATTTAATATCCAAATTCAGTAGCATACCTGGATACAAAGTCAATACTCAAAAACTAATAGTGGGGATTGAATTCATGACCTTGCATTTGGCAGGCAGGCACTCAAGCCACTGAGCTAAATTACCAGTCCCACCAATACCATTCTTGTACAAAAAAAAGTGTACTGACAGAGAATTTAAGGAAACCACACCTTTCACAATAGCATAAAGAAAAAAAACCCAATCAATTAACATCCATACACTGAAAATTACAGTATTCTGAAAAAGGAGATCAAAGAAGATATTAGAAATGGAAAGATATTCCTTGCTCATGGGTAAGAAGAACCAATATAGTGAAAATGGCCATATTTCCAAAGTTGTTAAACATATTTAATGCAATCCCAATCCAAACACCAACAGCGTATCTCACAAAGATAGAGCAAACATTCTGAAAATTCATTTCAAACCAGTAGAAACCTAGAGTAGCAAAAACAATTCTAGACAACAAAAGCAAATCAGGGAGCATCAAAATTCCTGACTTGAAATTATACTACAAAGCTACTATGATAAAAATAGTATGGTAATGGCAAAAAACAAATCTGAGAATCAATGGAACAGATCAGAAGATGCAGAAAGAACTCCAAACACACTCAGTCACTTTATCTCTGACAAAGGGGTCAAATATGTTTATTGGAAAAAAGCCTCTTAAATAAATGGTGCTATGCCAGGGATTTAGCTCAGTGGCTTAAGCGCCTGCCTGGCAAGTGCAAGGTCATGAGTTTGATCCCCGGTACAAAAAAAAAAAAAAAAAAAAAAAAAAAAAAAAAAAAAGGTGCTAGAAAAATGGGTTTACTCGTGCCAAATACTAAAACTAGACCCATGTCTCTCATTATGCAGTAAACTAAAATTGAAAAGTATCAAAGACCTAAATATTAAAACCAAAACACTAAATCTGCTGAGAGAGGTAAGTTAGAACCCTTGGAGACACAGGTGTAGGCAAAGATTTCATGAACAAAACCATGATTGCACAGGAACTATTATAAAGAATCAAAAACTGAGATCTCATCTTATTGAAAGCTTTTGCACAGCAATAGAAACCACCAACAGAGTGAAGAGACAACCCACCATATGGGAGAAAATGTTTTCCAGCCGTTTCTCAAACAAAAGATTACTATCAAGAACATACAAAGAACTCAAAAAAATCAGTCCTCCCAGATTTAAAGATCTAATCCAAAAATGGGCATGAGATGAATACACACACTTCTCAGATAAAGAAATACAAACAGCAAATAAATATATGAAAAAATGTTTTAATTTGCATCTCTCAAATGACGTTGAACAACACTGAGATTCCATCTCACCCCAGAAAGAATGGTTATCATTAAGAAATCAACCAATAACAAATGCTAGAGGGGATGTGGGAAGGAAAAAACCCTTCTCCACTGTTGGTGGGAGTGCAGACTAGTACAACCAACAAAATCAGTGTGGAGATGTTTCCAGAAGGTAGGTTAGAAGTCCCACTTGACCTAGTTATTACCCCTGTGGGTAATTCCCAGAAGAATTAAAAACATACCACAGCGATATGTGCCCACCCATGTTTATAGTGACACAGTATGTAAAAGCTAAATCTTGGAAAAAAGTCAAATGCCCATCAACCAAGGAATGGATAAAAAATGATGGTTTTTAATACAATAGTACCACTCAGTCATAAGGATAAACTTGAGACATTTCTAGGTAAATGGATATTCCTTGAGACTATATCTTTACATGAAAAAAATTGGACACACATGTATAAATATCACACTGTTTCTCTGGGGTGAGAAACTAAAACAGTAAATAATGACGAAAATGTGCAATAGATACTGTGAAATAGGAAGAAATTGTTCAAAAGGCAAGAGGAACTAGCGAGGGAGAAGGGGAAAGGAAGGGAAAAGAAAAAAATAAGAGTAAGCAGCAACAAAGCTTTGTAAGTAAGGAGGGGATGAAGGGTTAAAGGGAAGGGAGAAGACTGGGCAAAAGAGGAATCAAAATGTATTATATACAGATACAAATTCTGTATGACAGATGTGGTCATTACATATATCTAAATTATACCAGTAAATTTTTTTAAAAAAGGAAAGCTCCAACACAACTTTAGAAAATAAGTTCTTCATTCTACATAAAACTTACATAAGTTAAAAAGGGATTATTGGTAGGGGAACCATATAATATAAAAATTGAGTAAAATTTTTACTCAATTTACCTGTTAAAGCATGTAAGTTGCAAACCAAGATTCTTTCACATTAAATAATACCCCAGATGATGCAATTTCCGACCAACTAAATTTTTTAAAAAATTTTTTAATATTCCAAAGTATCAAAAGAAGAAGTATCAGAAGAAACAATAAATCACTCAGCAAGAATATTTATTTACAGATATTTATAACCTTATTTTTAAAAAAATTTTATAAATATCTTTTTTTTTAATGTACATTCTTTTATGATAGGTTAGAACATCAGTTATTCCAACAATACAAAAAAAAAGATGCAAATTATTAAGGGACTTCCTTATCTAAAAATACAAAACTAAGTATATGTATTATAAATTACAAAAGTAATCTTACACATAGTTATATTTATTTAAATTTAAATTATATATATTTAAATCTTTTTATTTCCATTCCATCCTTTGGCTGAATTTTATTAATATCTGCTCTTTGTAATCCTCTTATAAAAGGCATCATGACCCTGTTACTCAAGCCAAACCTCTTGCTCTTTTACCATCCCCCTCACCTCTACTTATGAACTGTTAACAAGACATTTTCCTACATTTCTCTGGAATTAATTTCTTCTTCATTAGAGTTCCCTTTCTCTGGAATTAATCTCTTGTTCATTAGAGTTTTCTTTTGCAATCCCATTTCTTCGTAAGTGTGGCAAGTGAGATTTTAACTGTTTTGTCAAGGTTTTTCTTCTTTCGTCAGTGGCAACAGCTCCACATCTGTTTGTTTTTGTAGTTCTTGTATCATGGTCATAGTCTTATTCACAGTAGTGTAAATGCAGCTCTTAAGTCTCTTTTTGCTCAAAGCAACAGGCTTAAAATGTGCATACGAAGTTTGGTATCAAGATTTTATAGCTGACAATTCTTTTAAGAGTATAACTCGATTTTTCTTGTTTGCTGAATCAGGATAATTAGTCTTGATTTCATATTCTAGCCTGTAATTGTTTTAAATGGTCCAGTTCAGCTAGTTAGCTGGGTTAAGCCATCAATTCCAGTTTATCAGTCTCCACCTCTATACTGAATATCTGACACTCCTCAGACCACAGTGGCCCCCAATTGTCTCATGGATATCATCTGCCACAAATTCACATCCAATTAGTGCATGCTATTTGATGATTACAGATTATACATAATTTTTAAAATTAACATTTAATTCAAGTGTGCCAATTGTAATAAAGGTCTTAAAATAACAGAGATTTCAAAGTAAATAACAATTTAGATCCACAAGCAAATAAACCTGACCTTTTCAAGTGGCCTTCCCAAAGTGTTTCCAATCAGTTTCCAGTCATTCAAGACTTCTTCAACTTTGGAAATAAACCTAGAAAAAAGAGAAAAAACTTTCTAAATATGTAACTGCACAATTTTTCCTATTAGTACAATTTCTTTTCATTTTATTTTTTGAGACAGGGTCTCACTATGCAGTTCAGGCTGGCCTTGAGCTCACTTTATAGTCCACATTAGTTCTGAACTTATAATGATCCTCCTGCCTTAGCTTCCAGAGTGCTGAGATTACAGGTGTGCACCACCAAAGCTGGCTGTAAAGTTTCTTTTAAAAGGTATGTTTCATATTCTTACATCTTTTAAACAGGGTTTCACTTATGTAATTCAGGCTGTCCTTGAACACATTATGTACAGCCCAGGATACTCCCTCAGTCTCCCAAATGCTGAGACTACAGAAGTGCACCACTACACCTGGCTATATTTTAACATTTTGATTAAAGAAGACTCAGTATATTTTTTTTTTTTTTTTTTTTTTTTTTTGGTACCAGGGATCGAACTCATGACCTCTCGCTTGCCAGGCAGGCGCTTAAGCCACTGAGCTAAATCCCCGGCCCGAAGACTCAGTATTTTTAATATCACTAGCCTAAAGTAGGAATATGAAGTAAAAGCAAAACTTCAGCTCATGAATTTTTAAAATTTTAATTCATTTAAGTCCACTGCTTACACAACAAAGCTTGCCTAAAAATACAAATTTTTTAAAAATATGTAAACTAATAACAAATATCCCTATTAAAATGATACAATAAATTTGGGACAGAGAGAAGTAAAAATTGACAAATTAAAATGATACTTTTAAAGACAATTATGAAATTAGTAATTATATGCCATCATTACCATAACTGACCTATTTAAGGGAACTTTTAAATATATTTAAGAATTCTCTGATTTACCTCCCCCTACCAAAACAAAACATTGAAAACTTTGCTCATTAAATAAAACAAATTTTAAGGGATAGCTGACAAGTCACTGAAGTATATTTGTCAGTTTTAAGGAATAATGGATGAAGAGATTTAAAAACTATTCACTCTGTAACTTTAATGATCAAAAAGGACTGAATTCTGACTAGTATCACACTCAACTTCAGTAAATAAAAGCTGTAGTCTAACTTTTTATGTAAGTTAAATATGAAGTAATCTAATGCAACATTGCTTCCTAAAACATCCAGGAAGTATTACTAGAGTATTTCTAATCAAACTGTTCAAAAGAACTATACTTTTTCTTCAGTAACGTTACAAATTAGTATTTAAATTTGTTTTAACATAGTAATAGTAATGGTAGGGGCTGGGGATTTAGCTTAGTGGCCTAAGCGTCTGCCTGGCAAGTATGAGGTCGTGAGTTTGATCCCTGGTACAAAAAAAAAAAAAAAAAAACTACAAGTAATAGTAATGGTAAATTAGAATTTATGATTTCATTGAAACTTTTCATTAATCCCTCTGTAAAATTAAAAGCAGCATTAAGTCATATTTTGGGGCACTGAGTCAAATAATTATTAGTTTTGAAAATGAGTACCTCAGAAGTTTATACATTTACAAAAGAACAAATATTTATACCTATAAGTTAGCAAAATTTTTGCATAAAATATATACAAGGTTAGGATTATGGCTTAGTGGTACACATGGTATGCCAGAGGACCCGGATTCTATTCCAAGAATCAAAATAAAACAAAACAAATCCAAAGCACTTGGTATACAATGTACTGATGGTACAAATTGTAAGTTACTTTAAGGTTCCCTTGCAGGAAACAAGTGACACATTCACTCAGTGAACAACAAGCACTCATTAAAAATTATGTTTTGAAGAACGTGTGAGGAAACAAAACGTTCACGCTAAATGAAAAAAAGACGCTACAGAAATAAGTGTTAATATGGTTTAATCCACACTAAATTAGAAATGTCAAAAAATTTATGATAGTTATATACTGGTAGTAGATTTACAGACATTTTAAATTTTACTATAAGGTAATACAGCTATAATAAAAATAAGTATAGCTTTCAAAATACCTTAAAATACTTATATGAATTTTATCAGTACTAGCAAAAAATTCAGACTGTATCACCATACTACTACCGAGATTTAACCACAAAGATTCAGTAACTTTTTCCTTAACAGCCCTCTAGATCTTAGATGAAGAGCAACTTCGGATTCCTTATTCTATACTTAGTTCCTCTGTTACAGGCTCTTTGGTTTCTTTCTCTTCCTAGTTTTTATGTCAATTTCTAATTACAGACTCATTTGTATTATTTGAGTCACGCTTGTGTCTTCCACCAAACTAAACATACAATGAGTAGGAACTATATCCGGTTACCTACCACCATATTCCTAAATTCATTTCCTACACTGTATTTGACACATGGACATTCAGTACATACTTTTTCAAAGGACAAACGATAATAACGGTTATGGCTCTCTACTTAGTACTCTCAAATTATCTGTATGGCATATAACATACTGACAAGAAAATGAGCTAAACGGAAATGAAACTAAAAGCAGTTAGGGCTCTGGAAATAGCTTTTCTGGCTGAACAAAGATGTAGAGTGATCTGAGAGTAAACAAAACTTTTTCTGACAGCTGGAGTCTCGCAGCTTTCTGACGCCGGCAAGCAGGTCTACTCAGACACGAGCCCCGAAGAGCCCTGTAGCTAACCCGAGAAGGAAAGAAGCAAAGACCCGGGGCCTACCAGTTTGACTCTCCCCGCAGAAGTGGCGTCACATGTGTTGTGTTTGGGTTAGGAAAGCTGCGGACGGACGCCAGGGCCCAGAGTGGCGGTAACCAAAAATGCGACTCACCTTTCCCATTCCGAAGCAGTGGTGAAGTCTGTGATCTCAAATACCTCGGACTCGGGCTGTGCGAAGGACAGGAAAATAAAGGGTTTGAGCGGTGACACGGAAGAGCGAACTCAGTGACAAGAATAGGCAACAGAAAAACTCACCTCACTGTCGGCCGCCATCTTGACGAGCGCCGGGACGGCCGCTAGGGTTGCCGGGAAGAAGAGCCTAGTTGAGCAGGACGCAGAGCGGCAGTGGGCGGAGACTGAACGAAGCCCCGCCCCAAGGCCCCACCCTAGGTTTGGGACTCTTGCCCTCACCTGGAAGAGTGCTTTTATTTCTAGGGTGAGAAGAATTTGGTATTCCCTCCAGGGTCTTACTAGCTGGTTTAGTAACATTTGAAAATTTCCTGTAGCGATTGTAGGAAAGTAACAGAAGCAAGGTTAGACAAGACCCTAGATTCATGTGAGTAAAGTTCTATTTAAAAATGCAAAGCACTGTGGATGTTTTCATTCAGCTTTTATTGATTACCAGACACTGAGTCAGGTCTATAAGTAAACCCCCCTACTCCATGCTCTGAAGAACTTATCCAGTTCAGTTAGGCAGTGAAATAAAATACAAATACCAGTTACCTGGTTTGTGGGACGAGCAGCAGGCCCTTCAATGAACTCTTCACTTTTCAAACAATCGAAGAACAAAAAGGATGTCAGCTAGCAGTTAAGAATTCTACTTCAGTGTACTAAAATATTAGGGATGAAATGATACTATGTCTATTATTTGTTTCAAAGCAGTGGAAAAAAGACAGTGGATGAGGATAGGAATGAAATAAAAGTTCTCAAAGATAATTGAGTTGGTAATTGTGTGAGTTCGTTTATTATACTATCTTACAGTTTTGTTTAGGTTTGAAAGGTTTCATAATGGAAAACCTTGTACCTCATTTAATGAGTCTTGCAACCCACAGAGAGATGCTAGAGGAAGTACAGCTTCAGTAATTAAGAAAAAACTTAAGAGAGACATTAGAGACTATATGACATAGGTAGAGTAGTTGAAGAAACTGATCAGAAGATCAAAAGATTTTTGTGTGTGTGGTATTGTGGATGGAACACATAGTCTTACCTGTAAGAGAAGTGCTCCACCAAGCTATACCCCCAGCCTATGGTCAGAAGAATTTAATCAACATATTATCGCCAGTTTCAAGCCTTAAACTCCTGTCTCTTGATGCTCTTAGTTTCTATTATACTTGTGAGGGGCTAGATTAAATCTTCAGAAGTCAATCACTTTACTAGGCTTCAGTGATATGAAAATGTAAATACAACCCATTAGGGAAACTGGAAATTTGCCACATGAATAGGAAGAAGAGATGCTTCACGTGTCAGTGTCACTGTTATAATGGTAACCTTAACAACAATCACTGTGGTGGAGAGCTGAAAGAGGCAGCCAGGTTAGTTTGAGGAAGGCTTGTAAACAGTAGAAATAGCATTTCCAGAAGCTGGAGAGCAGGAAAGTCTGACCTGTCTAATGAACTGAACAAGGGCCTGGCACCTAGTGTTTATGATGAAGTTAAGGATGTAGAAATGGACCAGACAATGTTAGGCCTTTTATATAAAGACTGAACTGTATTTAAGTACAAGAGAAGGCACTAAAATGTTATGAGAAAGAAATGGAACCTAATTTATATTTTGCAAAAGTCTGGATGCTATATATGAGGAATAAATGGGTAGGAGACAAAATGGGTAGAAATAGCTAGAAATTATTAAAGCACCCAGTGAGATGATTTGGAAATGTTAACTAGGATAGTCAACAGATAAGGTGAACAAATCTTATGTATATTTTAGGAAATAAGATAGGATTTCTTTATGGGTTGAATTTAAGGATAAGGGAAAGGTAAGAACCAAGAATTTCAAATGTGTAGCTTAAACAACCATATGAGGATGATTCCTGAGATGGAGAAAACAGGAAGAGTAAGAAAATAACAGTTCAGTTTGACAGAATAGTTAAGTTTTACAGGCTCATAAAATATTTAAGGGCAGCTGTTAATGAGAAAATTGGGTATAGGAATAGGACTCAGGCAAGACCTGGAGTGAAGATATAAATTTGAGGGTTGAGATGGTATTTTCAATTAGGAGAGCAGGAGAGGTGATTTAAGAAACAAATACAGAAATAGAAAAGAAAAGATGCTTAATATAAAGCCTTGAAAAGGTTTTATATTTAGAGAATGGGTAGAGGGAAAGTATCCAGCAAAAGGAGAGGAAAAGAAAGGCTCAGTGACAGGAGGAAAACAAGGGAAATGTGGTGGCACAGAAGCCAAGAAGAGATTAAAGATGTTAAGTATTGACTGCTGCTGAAAAAACAAGTGAAAAAGAAATGTAGATCAAGGATGACTGGTTGTTTCTTGGATTTTTCTGTTTGTTTGCCTTAAAGGCAGAGGATAATAGATGAGTTTGTATGCTGATGGGAATACTCCAGTAGGGAGATCGATAATGAAGGGGAGATAGGAAAGTTGAAGGAGACAGTTCTTAATAAGGTGAAAGAGAAGGAAATCGATAGAGTCGTGAGGCAGGTCACAACCTCGCATGGGTTCTAAGGTCTGGTTTCAGAAGATGCTGCCCACAGAGAACACTTTATGCACAGCGCCCCCTGGAGTAGGCAGCAAGGCTGGAGGAGGAATTCAGAGCACATGCAGCGGGAGGAATGAAACTGTGAAGAGATTCATCTTTTACAGAAAAGAAGGGGTGAAAAAAACCGAACATACAGAGATTTGTACATATGAAAGGAAAGGAGTTTATTCTTTTTTTTATTTTTTGGTTTTTTTCAAAATAGGATTTCACTACCCAGTTTAGGCTGGCCTTAAACTCACTTTATAGCCCAAACTGGCCTCAAACTCCCAGTAAGCCTCTCTCAAGTGCTGGAATTACAGGCATGCACCACCACGCCCAGCAAGGAAAGGAGTTACTAGTTCAGTTACTTTTAAAGATTGTCATCAGGGCTGAGGATATAGCTCAGTGGTATAAGTGCCTGCCTGGCAAGCACAAAGTCCTGAATTCAATTTCCAGTACCAAAAAAAAGAAAAAAAAAAAAAAAAAAAAAAAAAAGGTTCTCATCAGATGAAGTAAGTCTATGGATTTAAAGATCAGATCTGAGTTCAACCATTTATTGACTATATGACTTTGGGTGAATTACTTAACTCCTCTAACTCTGTTTCTCCATTAATAAAAAAAACCATTAGTAAAATGGGACTTGTAACACTTGTTACTATACAAGAGCACGATAAAGACTAAGTTTGGTCTTTATGTGTAAAATAGCACAATATTCTGGCATAGAATAGTATAATAAATTATAGTTGTCACATTCATAATGAATGTACTATAAAAACTATGGAGTGCTACTAATATATCAAGCGGTTTTTTTTCCTCTTGCTGAGCCATGAAGAAGTTTCACACACACCAAGATCAGAAATTTAAAACAAAAACCTCAATGCTTTGCAGAATAAAGTGAAAATTTAGAAACTATATGAAACATCCCTATTAGGTTGCTAGGTAAAGTTTTCTTCCAAGATATTTTTGGCTTCTTCTCTTCTCCCTGGAGAAATTTTTAAAATAAGTTATTTGTTATAGTGAAGTGTGAAGCCAAGATGCTAATGATGTAAAATACCCAGGGGAGACACACTTCTATTAGATTTTCACCGGTCCAAAAAGCAGAAAAATTCTGTTTCTTCAGTATTAAGAGCTATTTTGCTCCATATCCAAAGGCAAGGGCTTTTTCTTATAAGCATGTTTCCACTCTGATATAATTCAGTTATTTCAAGATGTTACCAATAATGGCCATAGGGAGATATTTTGACACACAGGCAATTTAAGAGATTAGAAGCCTGGAAAAAATCACCCTCAGCTTAGTTCGCAGAGGAATGGAGTGGGGGCATGACGGTATAATTAGGTTTTAGTGATAGAGCAAACATTGTTTGTGAAAGGAGCAACAGTCATGGGACTGCACCACTCTCACCCATCTAGACAGCTCTGTGCAGGGAGAATCTCCATGTTGCTGCCATAGAACAATGCGGGAGACTGTGGTGGAAGAGGAAAGCAAATTTTAGAGCAAGAAATTTCATAGAGAAATTCTCTAAACCAAAAGTACCAGGCAGCAATTTTTTTTATTGATTCAGCAATATTTATTGAGTTTCTAGTGTCATGACACTCTGGTCAAGCCTGTGGAAGTGTTAAAGGAGAATAATCCTTGTGTTCTCACAGGCTGAGGACTGAAAGATAAGACATTAACTATAACATGGTTTGGAAAGGGACATGTAATGATTATCCAGCTTCTGAAAGCTCTTTGTAAAATAGGAGGTAGGAAAACGTTCAATCACTTCTGAACACACACACACACACACACACACACACACACACACTATCGTATATCCTAAAAATGAAGCCTACTGTTTTCTTGAACCACAAAGCAGTCACCCAGATCAGGAAACCTCCAGAAGATTTCAACAGAAGTAATTCAGCCTTCATCTACTAGCCATTCATTCAGCTGTTCCATTAACCATTTGCTAAAAACAGGTACTATGTGCCCAGCACTATCCTAGAAACTGGGAAACAAAAATTTAAAAACAAGTTGCCTGTTTTTAGCAAGTTTCAAATATAAATGAATACATTCTTTGAGATAATAATAATAAGCCAAGAACAGCTAGTTCTAGTCCTTAAGTTTTTAATTTGCCATCTGGCAGATTCAGACAGTATGATACTTGCTGACTGGTTGATTTAGTACACCCAAGTTTCTGTTTTTAAAATGTTTACTGGGTCATAAACTCAGGATGCAGGAAACAGAATGATTAATTGAAAAAAAATTGATGGAATTTAGTAAAACTGAAGAGATATTACATATTCTGCTAAGCATGTTTCTGTGTCCATAGATTTATGTACAACTACTTACTTTATAAATATAATTCTTACTTAAAATATTTCCTTGTTTGGGATAGTGAATTATTCCAAAGACAGAGGATTAATAAGTGCAAAGTCTTAGGCCTAACTCTGACTTTCTTTTGTGTCACACTATTCTGAGTTCCAGTAACTACATTCATAGCAGTAATATCTCCAAGAGCCAACTGAGCTACACCTCAGTCCTTTGAAGTTTTATTCCACTCTAGTTACTCATGGTTAGAAATTTCTAGTTTTAAGCTTTTGCTATGCTGCTATAGTTAATTTTGTCTTTCCCATAGATGTCTGTTCTTTGGCAATATCACTGTATACCAGCAAAGGCAAAGCCTAGGAATCTGTGTTTTAATTTCAGGTGTCCACGTGTTATATAAGCAACAGGACTGTCAAGGTACAAATGATAAGCATAAAATAAATGACCTCCTTGACCATCCTTTAATTCCTGATACCAGTTGTGTCAATTCTTAAAGACCCACTCATGAGCTCTTATAGATCTATTTGTATGTAGAGATAGTTTTACCTTATTTTAATCAATTTTATACAAATAAAAATGGCACTTCAAATTAATTGTGGTCCAAGTGTTTTACTTCTGCTCACTCAGCTCTCACAGTAATTCTACAAGATAGATACTGTTGCCACATTGCACCATTTTACAGATTAGGAAACAGGCAAAAGGAGCATTGATAGCTTGTCTAAGCCACACACTTAGTAAGTAGTTGGGCTGGCCCCTGAGCATATTCACTAAACCTTTTCATGACACAGTATCACACTACCTGCAATATGTGACAACTGGCTTTTTAAACATAAATATGAGTTAAACACTTAAGACACTATATACAGTACTTTCTTCCTTTTCTGTACTGTTGCACAATATTCCCAAATTCAATGTTTGGAAGCATTACCATTTAAAAAATTTTTATTTGTATCCATTTGCCATATATTGTGTTCACGTTCATCGTAAGGAATTTGTATCTGTACATAATATACCTTGATTATTCTTTTTTTCTCCATCCTCTTCCCCTTCCTTCAACACTTCTTCCTCTTCCCATTTAGAGAAACTTTGTTTCCATTTTTCCTTCTATTCTTTGTGTTTTAATCCATTTTCCTTTCCTTCCCTTCCTTCTCCCTCCTCCCTTTTCCCCATCCTATTTGAACATATTTTTCCTACTACTCAATATCTGTGTTCCTTGTTTACCCTTAGGGTTTCTCACACAAGAGAAACAATGTGGTGTTTAAACTTGTGTGTCTTATGTATTTCACTTACAACTATGGTCTTCCATAGTTGTATGGAGGTGCATCCATGTATCTACAAATGACTTAAGTTTATCCTTCTTTATGGCAGAATACTATTCCATTAGATATAAATACTACATTTCTTCATTTGATCTTAGCCAAAAGGCCAAGAAGCGATACCACATCTGATGATGCACATGTGGAATGTTTCCAAGATTTAGCTATTATAAATTGTGCCACTATGAACATGGACACACATGTATCACTGTGATATGATACTTTTAACTCTCTCGGAAAGATGTCTAGAAGAGGAATAGCTGAGTAAAATAAAATCTCTAGTTTTAGTTTTTTGAGGAATCTTCATACTGATTTCCTTAATTATTTTATCAGTTTACACTGCCACCATCAATGAAGATTTCTTTTTCCCCATAGCCTCCCCAGCAGTTCTTAGTGGTCTGTTTTTTGATATTAGTCATTTGTTCTGGCAGGAGATGGAATCTCAATGTTGTTTTAATCTGCATTTCTTTTTGTTTTGTTTTGCTTTTGGTA
>PVJX010037793.1:0-16723 GCA_004027295.1 Dolichotis patagonum
GGGTGCCAGGACTTCAGCGAACAGTCCTGGCCACGCCTCGAGGGGAAGCACAGGCTCTGCATACGGGTCCTCAGTCTCACCGCTAGGTACACGCACAAGAAAATAAAGCCCCGCATCCACATGCAAATCTGCACGCGTGTTCACGCAGCATCATTCGGAAGAGCAAAGAGGTGGAAACCCACGTGTCTGAGACCGATGGAGGGATAAAGGAAGTGTGCCCGTCACCGCATGGAACACTACACAGCCATAAAAAGGAGTGGAGTGCTGGTTCACACCAAGACATGGAGGGACCTTGAGAACAGTCTATGTGGTAGACACCAAGCACCGACACCCACACGGTGTGCAAACTCCTTCACAGGACACGTCCGGAAGGAGGAAAGCCGTGCTGAAAGAGAACAGAGTCAAGGTTTCCCCCAGCTGGGGGCTGCGGAGAAGAGCGAGGAGCAGGCAGTGCTGTCCACAGGGTCCCGGGTCCTTCTCCGGGATGGGCAGCAGCCTCTGACTGGCGTGAGGATGGAACAACCCCACCCACAGGCCGGGACCGGGGCTTGCAGGCAGGCACGGCAAGGTGGCGGAGCAGAAGTGCGGGACAGGGCCCTGGACTCCAGCCACGCAGCCGCAGGGCAGTGCGCCCTGCTGTGATACAGGGTCTCATGCAGGAGGGGGCAGCCAGAGGAGAGGACGCGGTGACCCCGCCGCTTGCTGACCCATGCTTCTCTGCAGGCTGAGACAGTGCGCTCTGAGCCCAGCCGGCTGCCGGGACGCGGCTTCGGCTCTTGGGAGCAGCAGAGGCCTGCGGAGTCTGGACCTCAGCCTCAACAGCCTGGGTGACGAGGGGGTCGCTGTCCTATGCGAGGCCCTGGCACGCCCCGGCTGTGCCTTGCAGATCCTGGAGTAAGTGGCGTTTATGTGCTCCCTGGGGTGGGTGATTGCCTGTGGGGCCCTCACGGTGGGATAGGAGTCCCAGGCTCTGGGCAGCTCCCCCGACACAGGGCCTGCGGAGTGGGCATGGAGGGCGGGGCAGGCGCTGACCCCTACGCTCCCTGCAGGCTGGAGTGCTGTCTCCTCTCCTCCGCCGGCTGCCAGGCGGTGGCGTCCATGCTGGGTGCCAACCTGGAGCTGCGGTACCTGGACGTGAGTGGGAACAATGTGGGGCAGCAGGGCCAGCTGACCTTGGTCTCTGGCCACACACGGGCAGCGGACATCCTCCTGTAAGTCATCACTGACCCTGTGGCCTCGTGGGTCCAGTGAGGGGAGGGCCTGGCGTCTGCCGTCCCGCTCTTCCTTCCTCCTGTCCTTGCCCCACCTCCGCCCAGGCCATGGTGCAACTGGACAGGGCCACCGTGATATCCTCCAGGGTGGTCACCGCCTGTCCCTGCCCCGCGGTAGTTCCCCAGTCATCTCCTAGTGTTTCCAGCCCAAGGCCAGCTGGGCGGTTCCTGCTCCTGGGCTGTCACCTGCGCTCGGGTGATCTGCAGACCAGGTGGCAGGGACCCTCGAACCCACGCCCCAGGCCTCAGCTGCTGTCCACGGACCCGTCAGGCCCCCAGCTGAGGAGGACACAGTGGGCACAGAGGGCTGAGCGTGCTGCTGGGCATGGGGCCTTCGGGCGGCCCCTGCTCCCTGGCTCCCGGTGCTGCTCTGGGCAGCGGGGTCTCGGGAGCAGAAAGCTTACCCTGCACTGTGTCCCCAGGGAGAAGAAGGCGCGTGGAGGGCTGGACGTGCTGGCCAGGCTGGCCGGCCCGGCTGTGGACCAGGGCCATCTGAGGATCGTCCAGGACTGGGACCTGTAGAGCTGGTGGCTGGAGTGTGGCCCTCGGACACCAGGAGGACCCGTGGGCCCCTGTGGAGCTGGGAGGGTGGGGACACGACCTCCGGGGGGCTCCGGGCAGCTCCCCAGGTCACCTGCTCCGGGGTGTGTGGGGTGAAGGGGATTAAAGTGTGCACAGGTGCAGTGTGAAGGGACCATGTCCTTTATTCACCAGAGGGCGGGTGGGGGCGTCTGTAGGGACATTGAGGGGTGGGGGACAGGCAGGGAAAGGTAGGGACTTCATGGGTGTCTGGAAAATCCCGACTGGAAAGCACTGGACCCCAGCGAAGGAGAAGCCGAGAGAAGCAGGAGAACGAAGGACCAGTGGGGTCCCACACCCACACTGCCTCACCCCCGCTCCCCCATAGCTCTGCCACCCCCAAGGCGCCTGCCCGGGCAGAGGAGGCTGGGCGGGGAGGGCTGCTCAGGAAAACTCACTTTGAGTGGGGACTTTGCGTGCTCGCTCCGGACACTCGCACACCCATAACACACACGCACACGTGGGCGTGTGAGCCTGGGCCCTGCACCCCACCGCACTGGAACCTGCATGAGTCTCTTCACTACCCACCAGCTCGGCTGGAGTGTGAGGTCCCTGACGGGACCAAAGAGTGTCCCCGAGAACCTGCACACAGACAGTGGAGGGGTCCGGGCCGCATCCGTCAGAGCCCAGGACAGGCAGGGGGGCTCGCCTTGCCGTGACCATGGGCTCCCGGCTCTGTCTGGCCCTGTGGGCCACTGTCATCGCCACACCTCGGACTGCACTGCTCCCTCTAAACTTCAACTCTAACCCCTTATGTAAGTTTATGAGTCCTGAAACCAACAAAACCCACCTTGGTGGACGTGACGACATCCCCTGTGGAGGATGAGGCGCCCTGCCCCGCACCTGTGAGTGAGCAGCCACCACGGTCCCCAAGGAGGCTGCAGCCAGCCCACGCGACTCGGGGCTCTCCGGGCCCCGCCTGGCAAGCACTTCTCCAAGAGGTCAGGACAGCGGCCTCTAGAGCGCAAGGGCCCAGGAGGCAGTCACGCGGCTGTGTCTTTTTTCCTTTCCTGCACTTGCCTGCCGGTGCAGCACCCCCTCTGGGAGGCTGGGGCAGGGGTATAGCAAGTTGGCGAGACCCTGTCTCAAAGCAGACGACACATGGAAGGGGCTGAAGCTTCAGAGTGAAGGCCCCAGTGCACCCCAGCACCCCACTACACACAGGCACTGCTGTTTTCTCTTTTTGGTTCCAGGGATTGAACTCATAACCTCACGCTTGCCAGGCAGGCACTGATACCACTGAGCTATGTCCCTGGCTCTAACAGGGCAGCTTCTGCTGGGCAGATTTCACTTGACACTGTCCGCCTTCATCAGTGTCGCCCCTTGTGCAGGCCTCACCCCACTGCCTGAGTCTGTCCCTCTCCATGTGCTCGCCCGCTGGGACGTCTCCTTGTCTGTCCACCTCGCCTTTGAAAAAAAGGAAAAGGAGATCTGGCCACGGCCATGGTGGAACCCAGGCAGCTACACAAAGAAACAATTCACCTGCCCTCTTGGTAAGCGCCTTTCTCCGGCGTGAGCCAGGAGGAGAACCAGTAGTGTCTCCTGTGAGCCTACTGGTGCATCGACTTGGAATCAAACATCATAACCGCTAACCCTAACCCTAACCCTGCCCCATTAGCAACTGGGGACAGAGGTCTGAGCATCTCTTGTCAGGATGACTGTATGCAACATAGCAAATATGGGGGATCTTCTCTATCTTCTGTTTGAAAGCAAGTATTGTTTACAGTTTCGTTTCATTATGATTAATTGCTGTACTCTATTCAATATTCTCTTTCGATTAGTTTTAATATGGTTTAATTTTGTTATACCTAATTGGCTAGACAACTATTGTGGAGATAATGAGATATACTATGGCACCTATTACTGTTATCCCAGTAACCTACTGTGAAGTTCTGCACCAATTTCACTGCACTGTCTCAGTTGGCTTTGTTCTGTCTTGTTTTGTTGTATTTCTACTACCTTCAAAATAAAAAATTAAAAATTAAAAAAAGGAAAAGTACTGAGCTCCGGCTTCGCTGGGTTTCTTTTCCGGGCACAGCGTTAGCACCTCAGACGCTGCCTGTGTGTGCTCAAGACAGGACGCAGGAAACACGCGATGACATCAAAACCGCAGAGCGCCTCCAAAAATCCGAGGTAATCGCGACCCAGGTGCCAGCGAGGGACGGGAAGAGCAACCGCCCAGTGCAGCGGGAGCGCGCGCGGGTACAGCCGCGGCAGATGCCCCCCCCTTCAGTTGCCCGGGTAACAGGTCCCAGTCCAGTCCCAGAGACACAAGTCTCTTAGGCACGGCTGGACAATGCGATGCAGATTGCACGAACCAGTCCCAACCAACACACCACTCTGCCTCTGTGCTTCCTGCTTGCTTACCCCACATAAGCCCTAGACCACCGGAGATCAGGGCCTGATATGCTGGGAGTGATCCCGAGCGGCGCCCCCCCCCCATGTGAATAAACTGCCTCCAAATCCTGGTGTCATTTTGATGTGTTTGCTTACCGCTGCACAACCACTCTAGAAATCTGTGTGGAGAAGCCAGGTGTGGCACATGCCTGTGATCCCAGCACTCAGGAGGTCGAGGCAGGAGGATCGTTGCAAGTTTGAGACCAGCCTGGACTACAAAATGAGCTCAAGGCCAGCCTGAACTGCACAGTGAGGCCCTATCTCATCTCAAAAAGACAAAAACAAAAAACAAAACAGGCCCCGGCCTGTTTAAAGCACTGCAGAAGCGCCAGGCAGTGCAGGGCGCATGCGCTGGTGTGGTCTTGCACTGGCCCTTCTGAGTAATCTAGAGGTGCTTCAGTGTCAACCATCTAATGCTCAGTGCAAGCAGACACTGGGGGTTTTCTATGAGCTGGTGTGGTGGGTACTGCACGGACTCCCACTGTGTGACAACTACAAACAACAGTGGTTTTGCCTGTAGGAACTGAGAAGAGGGCAGACCCTGTGCCCCGCAGCCCGCAGACCCTACCTGGGCAGGCAGATTAGGATCAGGGAGCCTGACCTGAAGGTGGGGGTGAGGGGGTGTCCCAGGGCTTCCCCTTCCGGTCCCTTGGCAGGACTCCTTCCAGGTCAGGTGTGCTGCAAGGCACGCTGGGAAATGTAGTCCAGCTATGTCCAGGAGGACACAAAAACAGATCTGCAAGCTTGCTCCTGCCCCAGCCAGGCATTGCCTTGGTGGCTTCTAAAGTTCTCATTCTCAGCCCCGCTGCCACCGGGACTGGTAGCACTGTTACCCCACTTCTGGGACAGTAAACTCAGTTATGAATAAATGAAGCAACTTGCTTAGCAGGAGATGGGTGACCCATCACACTTGCGGGGTGCAGGAGTAAGGCAGCCACCGCCTCTACCTCAAGGGGGTACATGGGAACTCTTGCAGCGGGGCCACAGGCAGTGGGAAGGGTGAAAGTTTTTGGTTTTTTTGTCTCTTCAAATCCATTTTATTTTAAGTAGAAAAGAAAAAAAGATGAAAAAATACAACAAAATTTCAAAACACATCAATCAGGGGGCAACATTGTGCACCATCATCCCCAAATCATTCACCCAGAGCACAAGAGCTCTGCATTCAATTGTCTGAACAATACCAGCAAAAATCTTTCTCTTCAACACAGAGAATAGAGAAATTAGTAGTATAGCTATCTTAACTATTTTTTATATATACATACATGTTATTTCTTTCAGCTTCTCACACTAGTGAGACAATACAGTGTTAACACATGTGTTTTATTCCACTTATGAGTACGGTCTCAGGTTGCATCCATTTACCTATAAAGGTCTCCAGTTTATCCTTCTTTATGGCTGAGTAGTACTCCATTGTATAAAAATATCACATCTTTTTTTGCCATTCCTCAGTCAGTGGGTATTTAGGCTGTTTCCAAGATCTGGTTATTATAAACTGTGCTGCTGTGAACATGGGTGCCCACATATCACTGTGGTATGATGTTTTTAATTCTTTTGGGAAGATATCCAGAAAGGGAAAAGCTGGGTCAAATGAACCTCTAGTACTAGTGTTTTGAAGAATCTCCACACTGATTTGCACGGCAGGTGCGCCAATCTGGACTCCCACCCACAGTGGGTTCCTGTTCCCCACAGCCCCTCCAGCGTTTGTTATTGGGTGGTATCTGGATGACGGCCGTTCTTTCTGGGGTGGGATGGAAACCGGGAGAGAACTTGACTCAGATAATAAAGGGCTGGGGCCACAGCTCAGCTCAGGGGTACAGCACCGCCCAGCATGAACCCAGCAGTGGGCTTTGCCCTCAGTACTGAAAACACAAAAGCCTGCTCCTTAATGCAGCGTGTGCGTTCTGACTCAGCTGGACAGCCCAGGGGAAGGGTGGAGACGCCCGCTTTCCCCACCCAAAGGCCCTGCGGCTGTCCGCAGCCAACTCTGCCCTCTCCTGCCCTCGGCAACCTGGCCCGGGCCTGGAAAGGTGCCCTGGAGATGTCCCGGCAGACCTGAGCCTCGCAGAGGGGCCACAGCGGAGGGGCTGCGGCACCATGTGGCCGAGATGCTGGCACTCCGCAGCCCCTGGGGCCTCCACTCCGTCCTGTGGCCTTGCTCCGGGTCCCCAGTCCTGCAGCTCCTCTCACGGCTGACACCTGGCCCTGCCCGCGGTTCAGGGATGGCTCCCGCGGTGCTGCCTGCCCCCGGCACCCCGGTGCCCTCAGGCACACACCTGCCTGCACGCACACGCGGCCGGACCCCTCCAGAGGACCCTGGCTCATGCGTGCTGCGGCCCTGCCCTGCAGCTGGCAGATCCCCAGCCGGGCTTCGCTGGAGTCACAGCCATGGATGAGATGGAACTGGGGCTGCGGCTTCCTGCTCCCCTCTGGAGATGGCGCCCCGGCAGCACCAGGCACGGCCACCCGGGACCACAGCTGGGCCCTGACGCCGGGCTCCTGGGCCTGTCCTCTCCACCTGCCCTTCCTAGGCCCGCGGGTGGGTGACCTGCGTGCTGTGCGTGAAGCCATGGGACCACGCCACAGGCTCAGGTCACGGGATCCCGGCAGTCCTCAGGGAGGCTGAGGTGCTGCTGCTTCCCTGCTGCACGCTAGGTGGCGACAGAGCGCGGAAAGGGCGCGGGGAGAACGGCGAGAAGCCGCGCGCTGTCCCTGCCCCGGCCAGAGCACCCACCCTCCCTGGTGGTGACAGCAGCGTCTCCGGAGGGCACTGGGCGGCACTGGCGGGCAGCTGCCCCGACCGGACCCTAGGGGCTCCCTCACCACGGCCAGGTTTTGCTTCTGTCGCTGAGGTGGCAACTGTCAGTCTGTGAGGCCAGGCCCACAAGGGCCCATATCCCTGCCTAGCTCCTTTTCCCAGCTGAGTAATATTCCGCGGTATGGGCAGACCTCTGCGACGAGGCTTGCTCCTGGGTTAGTGCAGTCAAGCTCCCAGCCGAGCCCTCACCACTCTGGCTCCAGGTGGCACGATCGAGATGCTGTCTGCTAAGCCCCAGGCACGTAGCCAGTGCCCGCCAAACTGCCATCTCCATCCTCAGCCTCCGGGGTGCCTGCCCCAAGTCCATCAGACGAGGCCAGGAGCCCTTGCCCGGCAGTGCCCGCCACAGGGTCCGCACGGAGCCAGTGCTGCCGGGAGTCAGCTCAAAGAAGGGCCACTGCACATGGTGGACTCGGATGTCGCTGCAGGATGGCGCAGCCCTGTGCAGGCCTCTCAGGAGCAGCTGAACACCGCCGGCCGGGCTGCGTGGTGACCAGGACAGCAAGGGGTAGGAGAGAGACACCTGGCTGGACAGGACAGGGTCAGGCAGCAGGGCAGCGCGCAGGGTCTGCTCCAACTGAGGATTCGCTGTGACTTCTGGGTGCTCTCTAAGCACCTCAAAAGGTTCTGGGGGGGGCTGATGAAAGGGGAGCAGCATTTTCCTCAGCATCCATTACTCAAAACAAACAAAAACCAACCTGTGCCCAGACATTAACTCCCGGCCCAATTGTGGCCTGGGCCCACCGGCCGGAAGGCCCCTGCCCAGAGGATGGCACAGGGTGGCGTCCACGGTTCTGAATGACCCACCGGGCACTGGAAGGGCACCTGCAGACTTCTGCCCACTGAGGCAGGAAGAGAAGTGAAATCAGCGGGCCGGCGGCAACCCCTCCCCACCCTCAGTGCACACCCACAGCACGTGTGCACAGGCACACTGCTCAAATCTACAGAGCACAGACGGCACCACGTGGAACTCGCCTCAGCGCGCCGGGGCCGCAGCACTGCACCACCCGCCCCGCCCCGGAGACCTCGAATCCACCTCAATCCCAGGGTGCTGAACCACAGAGCCCTGTATTCTCCAGCAGCCTCGGGAGCCTGGCCCTCCGGGACGCCGCTGATCCCCGGCTCATGGAACGGACACCCAAGTCCAGGAGAGCACCGCACGTGCCGGGCCTGGCACCAAGGAAGGCCCGACCAGCAGGAACCATGCCTCCAAGACCTAGGCCTGGTCCAGCTCCCAACCCGCATCCCCACCACCTGGGCCTGGGCACGGCGACACCCAGGCTGGCAGGCACCACCCGATGCAGCCCTCCTCCGCCCCATCCCCACCCCGACGCAACAACCACGCACCAGGGACAACCGAATAGTGCCATTTATTGTCACGCACCCTCTTCCACCTTGCTCAGCCGGGGAACAGCCCTGCCCAGCCTACCATGGAAACTACGCTGGGAGAAGGCATAGTTCCATGTCTCCCCCCGGGCACCCCGAGTCCAGGACAAGAGGACTTGGGCCAGAAAATCGATAGGATGCTCAGGGAAGGAGAAAGAATGGAGGGCAGGGTCAAAACAGTGGGTGTGATTAAAAGAAAACTTGACTTAAGGGCCCCTTCCTCTTCCCACGGTGCTTCTGCGTGCCTGTCCAGCCAGGTCACCTCCTGCTGTGGCATGGCGGGCGCGTGGCCCCGAGAAGTGTGGCCAGAAGCTACAGGCGCCCCGCCCCCATCGAAGACCTGGGTCTGTTTCTCGGGTCTCCAGCCTCAACTGCTCCACTGGCCCGAGGGTCCCCTCCACCCCCGGGCCCCCCCGGCCCTACCGGGCGTCCCCCGCGCGGCACTCGGGGCAGCGGGGCGCGCCGTCCTCGGCGTCCGCATCTGCGTCCTCGCCGCCTGCGCCATAGAAGCTCTGTCCACAGCCCCCACAAACCACAGGGGCACCCACGGCGTGCACACGCTTGTGCCTGCGCAGCGCCGCGCCCTGCACGAAGCCCTCGCCACATTCCACGCAGATGTGTGCAGGCTCCTCGCCGCCCGCGGCACCTGGGCCATCGCCATGCTGCGCACGCTGGTGCGCCAGCAGCCCCGCTGCATGGCCAAAGCCCTTCCCGCACTCCGCGCACAAGTAGGGCTTAGGCGCAGGTGCACGGCGTGACCGCGGGGCCCCCGCTGCCCGCGCACCTCCGCCACCCACGGCTACAGCCGCAGCACCCGCGCCTTCGCCCGGGGCGCCCACCACGATGATGCCCTCGCCGTCGCCCACTGGGATGGCGATCTCGCCGTCCGCAGCCGCTGCTGCCTCGGGAGCCTGGGCGCGCCGCACGGAGGCCGCCAGCACGCGCGCCGCCACGCCAGGGCCCGCGAGCTCGGGGTGCAGCCGCAGGTGGCGCGCCAGGCTCTTGGGCTGGCTGAAGCCGCGGCCACAGCGGGGGCACACGAAGGGCTTGAGGCCGCTGTGCGAGCGCCGGTGCTTGGCCAGGCTCTTGCTCTGCGTGAAGCTGCGGCCGCAGTCGGGGCAGGCGTAGGGCTTCTCGCCCGTGTGGATGCGCTGGTGCTGCATGAGGTTGGAGCTCCAGCTAAAGCGCTTGCCGCACTCCGAGCAGGCGTAGGGCTTCTCGCCCGTGTGGATGCGGCGGTGCTGCACCAGGTGCGAGCTCTGCGAGAAGGTCTTGCCGCAGTCGGTGCACGCGTTTGGCCGCTCGCCCGTGTGCGTGCGCTGGTGGCGCGTCAGCTTCGACCAGTGGCTGAAGCTCTTGCCACACTCATTGCAGATGTAGGGCGCAGGAGGCCGCGGCCGGGGTGGGGGACCGGCGGGGGGCGCCGCTGGAGGTGGGGACAGCTTGGTGGGGGGCCAGCTAGGGACGTCGTCATCGTCCATGATGAGGATGTCCACTGGAAGGCAAGAGAGAAGGCGCGTCAGAGGGGAATTGGGGTGGCTTCCCACACCTCTCCTGGGGTGCTGTGACTCCCTGGGGGCTCCCCGAGGCAGCCTCCACCCGCTCCCCACGGACCGGAGCTGGACAGCCGACATCTCTGACAGCTGGGGAGCTGCGCAAGGCGTCTGGGAAGGAGGACACCTGCGCCCAGGTGCCCTCTGTGCAGGAGTGCATTCCCTGCGGGCTGCAGCACTGGGCATGGGGAGCTTCTGCTGGGCACCCGCTGGTTCCTGAAATGCGGTCCTAGCTGCAGGAGTGGACCCAGCTCAGAAGCCAGCTGAGACCCTAGCCATCAGAACACGGGACCTTGGTCTGCAGCCTCCTTCCAAGCACGGACCCCTTCCTGAAGACAGCGGCCTGAAGCTGGGATCACAGGCCTCGCACGCTGCAGTGCACCCCACTCTAAGGCTTCTTCCAAAGCATGAATCCCACTACACCCACCAGAGATCTTCCTTCCCTGCTGAGCTTCCCAGAACAAGAGCCCCAGGCGACCAGGCACAGGCCAAACTGGTGGCCACGGGAGGGGGCAGCACCTCCCAAGGGTGGGCCAATGGGGATCCGCGGTCAAACCCTTGGGCGGTGCTGCAGTGCAGCTGTCTGCAGGGCGAGGGCCCCCACCAGGAGCGAGGCAAAGCCAGCAAGCAGCCACGGCGGGTTGCGCATGCGCACAGGCCAAGTACGCAGGCTTACAGGCTCACAGGAGGGCGTGGCTACCGACCGGAAGTGCCCTTCCACCCCCCCCCCCAGCTAGCTGGGCGGGCTCCACGCAAACCCAGAAGAACACACCACTCATCCCAGCACCCTGGGAGGCTGAGGCGGAAGGGTCACAAGTTCAAGCCCAGCCTTGGCAGCTTAGCTCAAAATTTAAAAAGGGACTGGGGATACAGCTCAGTACAAAAGCCCTGAGTTCGAACCCGTACCAAAAAAAGGAAAAAAAAAAAAGAGAAAGAAAAGGAGGTTTTAAGTCAGAAGCACAATACCTAGAAGCAGAGACTGCAACCCTGAGCCGGGGCTGGGAGACAGACTGACCTTCCACCATGGACGGCGGCCTCGGCCACACTCCCTTCCCTGCAAATGTCCTCAAAGTTGTTGAGAAAAAGTGGAGCCAAGTGGAGCAGCGCAGCCAGGAGGGAAGCCAGAGTGCAGCGCCCCCAGGGCACAGACACCCGCGCTGGGGATCCTCTGGCCCCAGCTGCCCATAGGCGCCTTCCCAGCTGACCACCAGGCTTGCTGAGAAGCCCGGCTCGCTGTTCTGGCCTGCACAGTGGACATCCCACCATCTTTGAGTGGTCAAAATGGGCCAACAGGAG
Source organism: Dolichotis patagonum (assembly GCA_004027295.1). Taxonomy (NCBI): domain Eukaryota; kingdom Metazoa; phylum Chordata; class Mammalia; order Rodentia; family Caviidae; genus Dolichotis; species Dolichotis patagonum. The sequence goes on from PVJX010037793.1 coordinate 11,298, forward strand.
GTCCTTCGTCACTTCCTCCTGTCACCCGCCTGGGGCGGGGGTCCTGGGGGTGGAGACAGGGCCTTCACACTGAATGCACCCTCCCCTTCCCACCTCCTATTCTGAGACAGTTGCGAGGTTGCCCTGGCTGGGGTCATGTCTGCCCTCCTCCTCCGGCCTCAGCCCGGCTCACTACTGGAAAGCGGGTGTGGCGCCCAGCCCCATTGCTGTCAAGATGCCTGCAGGGTTCTGTCTCTGCGGAGGGCTGAGTGGCCTCAGTAGGTGCCGCTCTCTCAGCCGGGCAGTGCCGCCTGCCGCCCTCCCTGGTTGGCAGCAGTGTTGCTGCTGCAGGTTCAGGACTGTCAGTCAACGCCTTCCGGCTTCACGGCTGCTGGCCTCCTCGCCCCGACAAGCTCCTTCCTCATCACCTTCAATTCCTCCTGAAGAGCGCCGAGTTCACTCTGCCTTCACCTCCGCCGGGCTCCGCAGTCCTGCGCCCCCCTGGTCTCTCTGGGGGTTCTTTCCCCTTCTCTGTCTTGCCGTTTGCCCACTGGGGGCCTCACCTTAGGGTGTGTGTCCTGCACATCCACCAGGACGTCATCTTTGCTAAGCTCTCAGGAAGCACAGCCCTACACCCCTGCCCTGCCCCCTGCTCCAGCCCTGGAGCCCACGGGTGCTGTCGGTGTGGGTCAGGGCACACTGACTGGGGTGATTCCAGGCCTTGCCTTGGTGTGGCAGAGCTCTCTGGGTGATCCTAGGGCCAACGCGGGGTGGAGGGAGGCCAATGGCCCTGTGAGGGCTCCCAGACCCCCCAGGGACCGCACTGTGGCAGACACAGCCCTGCTCGCCTCTGGATGGGCTGGGCCTGGACACTATCACCATCACTGCCACTGCCCCTGGGTGCTGTGGGCCACTGTCGGAGAAAGGGTGCAGAGGCCAGAGAGGACGCTGCTGCAGCCCCAGAGCTGTGGAAGTGGGGCTGAGCACCAGGAGGGGCCATGAGTCTCCGGGAGCTCCCAAGATGGCCTGGAAGCTGTGGTGGCACAGGGCACCCTGGGCCCATTTCAGCGACAGCACTGGCCGGACACAGCATGGGGAGATGGCATGTGGGGGTCATCTCTGGCACCTCCCAGGACCGGGGTGCAGCGCAGCAGCCTGGTGGCTGTGTCCCTGTGTGCAGCTCCAGCTGGCAGGAGCCATCCCCAGCAGCCCTGCCGTGCTAACTTGTTACCACGGAGGAGGCTGTGTCCCTGGGCAAGGCCGCCCACCCCGCTGAGACGCGCAGCACCCCTTGGGCTCCTCCCATGGCCCTCTGTCCCAGGGCCTGTACTGTCTTGGTGGAAGGAAGGGGGTTAGCCTGTGGCCCTGAGCAAACGGTGCTTTGTTAAACACTGCACGCCGTGGGCGCCCAGGAAGACGCTGCCCCCCTGAAACATGAGCTCAAGTCTTGGGCTCCCTGAGACACCCATCCCCATCCCTTCACACACAGCCCCAGGTCCCCTGGTCCAGAGCGCTGCCAACCAGGGAGGGCGGCAGGAGGCACTGCCCAGCTGGGAGAGGACACCAGACCCCGAGAGGGCCCCAAGCTGGGAGGGTGGCAGCCACCTCACCTGGGTTCTCGTGACTGGCCATCTGCTGGTCCTCAGAGTCCAGCGGCCCCGGAGACCAGGCCTCTTCCCGCAGCTCCATGTTGGGGTCCCTGTGGGAAGAGGAAGAAACATGGGCCAGTGCTGGAGAGGGCAGCACCGTGTGGAGCCCACATCTGTGGCTGCCCCCAGGACAATGGCGCAGTGGGGAGCGCAGCCAGGGCAGGGCCCCAGAAGAACGACCCCAGGCCGCGCCTCGGTGTCCTCCCCAGAAGATGAGGAGCCCTTGGCCCTTGGGGGCCGCTGGCTGCCGCCCTGTCTGGCCACGCCCAACTGAGAGCAGCCCACGGGAGACCCTGCTATCTGGGGGCCTAGGACTAGGGTCACTGCACAGGACAGAGGAGCGGCTCCCCGGGTTCTGGGTGAACTGGGGCGAGGGTGACAGAGCTGCCAGCCTCCACAGCCCTCCAACCCAGACGCTGACCCCTGGTGCCCTGGTGGCAGCACTGAGAGCCTGGCTCCCACAATCTCCCCCACCTGCCAGCTCCCCTCCCTCCCTGGGCACCCTCCACACAGGGATGCTGCCACCCTCCAGGGCGTGATGGGTGTCAGGCAGAGGCCTAGCTCAGGGCAGAGGAGGAGGAGGAGGCCTGGGGGCTGCGGACCCCAGCCAGGCGCAGGACAGAGGCTGACACAGCTGGGTACCTCACCAGGCCGGCCTTCTCTGCACAGCCGAGCAGGACGTTTTTCCCTCCCCGGCACTGGGGACAGAGCCCCTGGCCTTGGCACTTAGTGACACCCCAGCCCTTTTTTCTCTTTTATTTGGTAACAGTCAGCCAAGTCCCTACACTGCCTGGGCTAGGGAACCTGCGCTCCTCCTTCAGCTGAGCTCACAGCCCGCTGGGGATGAGACCTCTGACCAGGTGCTGCAGGGCAGGAAGCCGCCGACCGGCCAGACCCCGTCCATGCAGCCACCTGCCTGGAGGGCTAGCGGGGCCGGCCTGTGCGTCTGCACACCCCTGTCCAGGTGAGGCGTGCGCTGCCCTCTAACCAGCCTCAGGAGGACTCGCTTCTCAGACCGCAGGACGCACACGGCCCTCGGGACCCTAAACCCCACTGCCAGGCAAACCCCAGGAGGGAAGACGCACGCAGCACATAGCCAGCAACAGCTGGGGGCCACCGCGGGGCGGGTGGGGAGGGGCCAGCTGCCGGATGGGCACAGCTTTTCCGAGGTGACGAGACCTCTGACACTGGGCAGTGGTGACAGTTACGTGGCTTTCTGACTATTAAAACCATGGCACACCTCAAAGAAGCAGATTCTCAGTATGCAAATATCTCTAAAGGAAACTAAACTTCTAAAACACCACAAATATCCAAAATGCATGAGAAAAACAGGCCGAGCCCACGCCAGGCACTGCTAGGGGTAGAAGAGGTAGCAAGGAGTGGCCGTCCTCCTGCCTTTGCGTCGGCTGCCAAGAGTGATAATGCTTCCACTGAAACAATAAACCCAGCTCGCAAGCACCAGGGCTTCCCGGCAGAGCCACCCGGCCTCCTCGGGCTCAGCTTCCTGCAAGCCGGGGCAGAGGGCAACACACAGGCCTGCCCGGCACCGTGGCCACTGCCCTGGGAGGAGACCACGGGAGTCAGAGCCAGCCAGAGTGCAGGGGGCAGTCCGGGGCTCTCCAGCGGCCCATGGCGACAGCCTCAGAGGCCTCCGGGTCCCGCAATGCCCGCTCCTGATGATCTGGCTCCGCTGGAAGTGCGCTGATTCCCTGCACGATTCCCTGCACGCAGGGCAGAGGTCAGGGGGCCGAGTGGAGGACAGGAGGCCAGACTCACAGCTGCGCCTCGCCTGGGGCCCAAGGGTTGTGCTCACCCTGACAAGTCAGAGACAGGCTCGGGGCACTCCTCCTGGCCTGCGTAGAGCTAAGACCTGCCCGTCAGTCAGGCGCTGCTCCTGCCCGCAGCACAGGCTCTCCGTGGGGCACGTCTACCACCCTCTGCAGTGGGGAGGCCCCCAGGGCAGGCCAGGCAACAACAACAGCACCGCAACCCAGAGCCTCGGGCACCCTCTGCTAGCCAGGGGCCTTGCCGGGAGGCTCAGAGCTGTGCCGATGACCCTGGCTCCCGAGTCCGCCTCCTCTCCCACCCCTCACTTGCTGGGTCCTCAGGCAGCTGTGGGGGTCTCTGGACCCCCCTCCCCTGTTCTCACAGCCTGGGGCCCTCACCGCAGAGGGAGAGTGGTCCCACTGCTCCTGGGGCACCAGGCCAGGCTGGCGCAGGGACTAGAGGCCCTGCAGGGCTGGCGTGGGACGCCAACTCTGGCCCCACCTCCAGGGCAACCTCAGCACCGACCTCACCACCCAGGGGAGTGGAGGCTCCTCCTGGCTGGAGCTCTTCCAGCCACCATGCTGACCTCCACCTTGCAGAGCAAGGGATGCCTTGGGCCCACCCTCAGGAGCCCTTGAGCGATCCAATTAGCACTGGGTCTGACAAGCCTATTAAAACCCAGACAAATTATTGTTATTATTGTTGTTATTAGGCCCGCCCACCCCCTGGATTCCTGCCCGTCAATTATCCCCTTTCTTCAGCTGCCAATCTCCCCTTCTTCAGGCTGTCCTCCGTCCCTCCCAGCCACAGGGGCTAGGTGCCGGCTCAGAAGCCATGCCAACCCCTGGGGCCGTGTGGGACCCTCCCTGCCACCGTGGCCCCCTGCCAGCCCTCAGACCACCCGTCACTGACAGACACTGACCCTTGGGCCACCAGACCCCACTGCTGCCCAGCTGTGTGTACATAGCCCCACCTCCCTCTCCAGAGGCCCAGGCCAACCAGGCCGCTCCTCGCACACCAGCAACAGGACCAGTGCAAACCGAGCAGCTCCAGGGACCTGCACCCTGAGTGGTGCCTGTCCAGGCAAGGCATGCAAGGACATGTGGCCACGGCAATCCTACAGGTGATGACACAGCCACCGACTCAATGCTCCCAGGAGCCCCGGCATGGGGACTCCATGGGCCGGCAGCAGGCGGGGTCCCTCAGCCCCTACACGAGCAGCCTCCTGCAGAGAGGAGAGGTGCTGAGCTGCATGCCCAATTCTACCTCTAAGAAATGTCCAAAAAGGCTGGGCCACGGAGAAGGCTTCTCTTGGTGCCACCTGAGTGTCTGACCAGACGACCCCACCTGTCCTCCCCACGCCCTTCCCCTCTCCAGCCCGAGCACTCCATGCTCCTCCTCCCAAGGGTTCCCCCTGGATCCTGGGCCGCCTCATACCCAGGCTCAGGCAAGTCCTGTTGCCTTGGGGACACCTGTCTATGTGCAGGACACTGAGCCAGGTAAGCAGACCTGTCCCACATGTGCCCTGAGCCCTGCTCAGACATGACTGGGAGCAGGGAAGGCTCTCCAGACCCCCCACTCCCTTCTCCTCCACAAGGTCGCTCCTCGAAGGACCGGTGCAGCGGCCACTGTCATCCCAGGGCAGCCTTGGTGGCCCAATTTAGACTGACAGCTGCAGCACACCCCTGCTCCACAGGAGACCTCACCAGCGTCACCCAGCTCCCCAGTGCCCCCCCCCCGTGCCCACGGAAGTCAGGCATCTGAGGGCAGGGCCTGGCCAGCTGCTGTCCCCGCACCTGCAGAGCTGACCGTGCCCCTTCTCAATCCCGAGGACCTGGGATCTGCTGAAACCAAACAAAACCTGAAGGCCACAGTGGACTCTGGGTGGCTACGAGCTATCGATTGGTGTGTTGACAGAGGCTCGGGCAGGTAGGGGCCACGAGGACTCCCTGTACCTTCCGCAGCGCCTGGAACCGCTTATAAAAGTGACATCTTGATAGTAAAGAGCCAGCGAACAGGCCTGCCCCCCCC
>PVJX010037794.1:0-16728 GCA_004027295.1 Dolichotis patagonum
TGTTTTTTTGTGTTTAATTTTACCCTATTGATATAATTGCATGTATATTTGAGTGGGTAAGATGGATGACCATATTGTTGTTTTTGTCAGATCGTGGAGCAGAACTGTTAACAGTCTCACTATTTGAATGTCTACTTTACATGTTTTAACTTTGTAATGTGAACAACTATTTCCAAGAAGTCAGTATGTAATTAGTCAAGGAATAATTTCTTAGGTTTTATTGTTGTTGTACTTTTCCTTTTTTCCTTGGAATACTGTATTGTCGCTACCCTTTATTCTGTTTTATTTTGTTTTGTTTTTTCCTCTTTAAATAAAATTATTAAAATATATATATATATATATATATATATATATATATATATATATATATATACCAAATTCCAGAGCACCCAGCTATACAAAACAAATATTAACAAAAGTGAAAAGTCAAATAAGCAATAACACAATTATAACAGGAGATTTTAATATGCCATTGACACAAAGGGACAGATCAACTAGACAGAAAATCAGCAAAGAAATAACAGAACTGAATCACACCTGTGACAACACCTATTTGGTTAGTTGTATTAATAATTGGTATTATAGTAATAATTATATAATATATGATAATATAATATATATCTATAAATAACGGATGCATCTTGAGACCATAATTCTAAGTAAAATGAATCAGGCACAGTTGGTTCAATATTGTATGGATTCTATAATATATATAGAATTTAAAAGTCAAACAAGAGCCAGATGTGGTGTCATACACCTATAATCCCAGCATTCAGGAGGCTGAGGCAGGAGGATCTCTGGCAGTTCAAGGCCAACCTTGTTTACATAGTAAGTTCAAGGCCAGTCTAAACTGTCTCAAAAAAATAAAAATAAAAAAACAAGCTAGAAGAGACATAGTAAGAAATGGAAGTGTCCTCTGTGGGGTTATGAATAGAATATTAGCAAGGTAAAAGAAGAGAAGACAGGGAGAAGGGAATAAGGAGTAAACTGATGAAGAACTACACGTAAATGTATGGATTCTGAAGGTGAGTGCTGTGTATCACAAAAATAGACCGATAAAAAATAAAACAGAGGACATTCACACTGATGATAGACATCATGTTGGATAGGGTTCTCCAGAGGAACAGGGTCCACTGAAAATATAGGTATAATTATGCACGGGGATTTATCACTCAGACTCACAGGACCAGAGCAACGAGTCCAGAGCACCCTTCTTCATACAGCAGTGCCAGAGAATCTATCAGGGGCATGACCCACAAACACAGAAGCCACAGACCCAAAAGGCTTCTGGAGCAGCAGCACGCAACGGGCACGGAGAGCAGCTTTGCGGTACCTCTGGAAGCGGAAATGGAAGCAGAACCGGAAGCGGAAGTGTCAACAAGCCTGGCGTAACCTCAGCTCGAACCCTGCGCAGCCATTTGCACGGCACGGTGTGAGAGTGGCGGCGATGGCGGCGTGCCCGGCTGTCTTGCTCTAGGGTGGTCACCTCCTGCGACTGCCAACCCAGCCTGGCTTGCTGGCCTAGCTTGGACTGCACAGAGCTGGGCGACCCAGGCTCCTCGTGGCAGCATCAGCACTGCAGCTTTGACCCCCTTTAGGGGAGAGGTTGCTTTCTTCCAGGCCAATTTACAGCCGAAAATGACCCTCTAACACGATGGGGAGACTGAGTACCACCCTGGATCCTGTCCCAGATTCTTGGGACACAAACGAGAAGGTGCACCGGGAACCCCGGGCTGTAGCCATCCTTTTCTCTCTGCACCTGTCACCCCGAGGTTCTTGCCTCGCTGGCAGCGCCATCCCTGAGCTGCGCAACCTGGAGACCTCCCAAAGGTCCTTTAACCCCAGCCTGAAACACAGGGCCGCTCCCTGTCAGGCCTTCACTCAGGCTTCCTCAGGAGCCGCTACCTGCTCTGGAAAATATACTCTCTTTCTTGTTTGACTTAGATTTCTTTTTCTATTAGGACACGTGTGCATCTCCTAGTGTTTACTGACCTTGTGTGGAGCTGACGCATGGACACAACCCAGGGCAATTCCTTCATTATCCACGTTCTGTCCCTCTCCACCTCCATCTCTTGGTCCCATTTCCCATTCACGAAAGATCTACCCCTCTACTTATGATTGTCTTTTATTTCACTCTTTATTTATAATTTGGATTTCTTGTAGGTGATGTCTAAGATCATGTGTCTGATATGTGTCACTTAACATTAACTATTAACTATTTAACTATTAACTATTTAACTTAACTATTTTGAAGATAATAATGCAATATAGCAACTGTTGTTAATTACCTATCAGCTTGTTTGGAGATTCTTTATCAGTTCTACAGTTTTGTTTTTGTTTTGTTTTTCTCTTTCAATCTCTTTAAAAAAGCATTATGGTCTCAAGATGCATCCATTTCCATAAAAAAGACTCAAGTATATCCTTCTTTATAGCATTGCACAGCACTCCATTGTAAATACCACATTTTCTTTACCTATTCATCTGTGGATGGGCATACGGCTTTCAAGATTGATCTGTTATGAGTTGTGCTGCTATAAACAGGAGTGTGCATGTATAATTGTTTTATGAGACAAGGTCTCTTCACTTTATAGACCAGACTGATCTCAAACTTGTGCCAATCCTCCTGAGTATTAGGATGACAAGCATGTGCCACCATGCCTGGCTGTTCAGTTCTGATTCCTGTGCTGAGGTGATTTGAGAACTGTGATTCCTGACTTGGGCTTCTACACAGAGACCCTTGAGGGAAGTGTGGATCTCTTGAGCACAGGGCAGTGGGCAATGTGGTCTTTCCAGGGGCTGCCCAGGTGCCCTCACGAGAGTGTGCACAATAAGTTGTTCTGTCCATCTTGAGCACTATCCATCATGCTAACAAAAACAAACCACAGGTAGACACTGTCTCTTTGAACTATCTTCCAAAGTCACATGGAAATCCCTCTGTCATTCCCTTGATTTAGAGGATCAGAAGTCTGATCATCTTCACCCATGGTGGAAATAAACTTTTTTTAGGGGCAGAGTTCTAATGAGCTTCTGGGCTTCTGAATATAATTATGGCTGTCTCCTCGGCATGCCACATGTGCAAGTGTTTTGTGTCTGCTCATTGTTTTGGTTTTCACTTGCAGTCATGGAAACATACCCATTTGGTGACAGTGACTGCAGGTAACTGTGTCTGTCTCACACACAGTTTGAGTCCATGAGTCCATAAGCAGGACCACATGTCTCACATGTGGCTACATTCTAGTGAGGTGACTGGGCACCACAGATGAATGGTCGTGCATGTGAAGTATAATTTAAATTTGGATAAGTGCTGTAAGTGCCACTCATCGTGTGTCAGAAATGAGACCAGAAGGTGATACTGATTATTTTTGGCACTCAGTCTGACATGGTACAGAGAAGGTGAGAGAGAAGACAAAGATTAGTGAGGCATTTAATGTGGGAATGGGAGAGTTATAAAGAAATATAAATTCTCTCAACAACAACAAAGAAGTGAATCTACTTTTATCAGTTCTTGCTGGTGAGGAGTTTAGGAGGTGGGCAAAATGACATATTAAGAGCTGATTTGAAAAATGAGATATTATAGTACCCATTGATCATTTTCTGTTATTCAGTTCAGAAAGCCCTGGAATTCTTTCACTATATGCATGGCTTTATACTATTGTGTTATGTTTGATATTATTGTATTTGAAACTCTGCTCACCTGTAGCAAAGAAAGAGATGTTGTGATAGCTACTGTTAATGTCTGGTTGCCTTAATGTAAAGTACTGTGTTGCCTATGTTGTCCTGTTCTGATCTGCTCTGTACTGCCCTCTTTTGTTTTATTCTCTTTAAAATAAAAAAAGAGCTGATTTGAAGGAGCAACTGCCTGTGCAAAACAGGAAACAGAAAGATTTACTGAGGGCTGGGGGGGGGGTGCTGGGGTGGTTGTGGAGTCCTGGGATTGGAGAGGGCCCAGCGCATGTGGAAAAAGGAAGTGGGAGGTTTATCACTGGAATGAGAAGGAGAATGTAGAAGTTACTCTTGGAGATATAAGTGGTTTCTCTGGGTCCAGTACCAAGTTGGGTGGATGTCATGTTACAGAAAGCTAAGCCCCAGGCTGCAGAATCTGTCGGATACCACTCTGACCACAATCTGAAGACTCCAAGAAATTTAACTGGAAGATGGAAAAGGACAATGTGTTCACCAGGTTGAGAAACAGGAGCAGGATTATTTAAAGGTCTTGCAAATACCCAGGTGAGAAATATCTAAGTGTGACTAGAACATGGAAATGAGGCCTGTCCATGAAGTGTATTAAGAGAGAGACAGAGAGTTGGGAAAATCGGACCTGTATGGATACTGAGGGACTAACTTGGAACTTCTGGCCCTGTAGTAATTGTTTTCTCTCTGGCAGAGGGGAGCACATACCCTTATAGAGAATTCAGCACAGGTCACTGGCAGACATGCACAAGGTACACAGAGGTGGCACCACAGCTGCCTGAACACTGACTGACACCTGGTGGCCTAGCCATCCAGATGGAAAGCCTTGCATTTCTGTGCAAATAGTCACTCTCACTTTGACCTCATACCCCACTTTATCAACCCTGATGCAACCCCCTTCCATCCCTGCCTCGGGTACTTGGAACAGTGGCTCCTTGACAGAGGCCTGGAAGCAAACCCACCCAAGTGGATTTCTCTGGGCCTTGCGCCTGGTGGATCTGGATGAAGCTGTAGCCCCTGGGAATGAAAAGATTATTCTCAATCACATTTTCCAACTTCCAATTGTCACCTGCACACAGGGCCTCAGATGCAGAGCCCCGGGTCAGCGAGTCATCCAGATTCCCCAAGAGGTGGGAGGAGGTTATGGGGAGGATTTGGGAGCACGAGGCAACCTTCAGTGCACACGGTGATAAAGCACAGACATGTGTGCTCCACACAAATGTCACAGCGTACACCTGACTCTGAGCAAGTTCCACCACTTCTGGGGCTGAGGATCTGAAGATTTTTGACCTTAAGATCTGCCATCTGTCTGTCCTGTGTCAGGTGCCTGCAGAGCTCGGAAGACAGCACACACAAGGAGGGAGATGGGCTCATTGGGGAGTTCTTCCCCCTCTACACACTGCAGCCTGTCTGCCGCTGAAGGTTCCAGGGAGACAGCACTGTCCCCACAGTAAGTGACCTTTTATTCATGTGTATTTTAGCAGGGTAAATAATGCACAGAAGGTCAAAATGGGCAGAAAACCATATTTTGTGCCTCTTTTTCTGTGCTTCCCAACTATACCACTAAGTACAAACTCATCCATTTCGTCTTTCCCTGTGGCATTTTGTTCCCCTTGAGAAGGGGTGAGAGAGTTTTGTATCCCGTCTTTGAACTCGCTCTCTTTAGTCATGGCAGCTGTGTGAGATGGCACTTTCTACTGCACAATGGCACTGCTGCCGCCTCTCTGGACAGCTGCCTGGGGTCATGAGGTCCCCTACGTACAGGAAGCCACTTTCTCAAGTCCATAGGAGAAGGCTGCAGGACAGGGTCCCACCACAAATCCAGCAGTCAGTTAGGGTTTCTGCAATCAGCATAAAACCCCTAATACCTGCTGCTATTCATGCTCAGCCTGCGTCCCCACAGTCCCTCCTGCAGATGCCTGGTTGTATCACAGTTAATCTGCTCAGTACATTTAAAAAATTTTGTTTATGTTCATAAACTGACACTAAGTAAGATAAATCCACAAAGGAAAAGAAACAAAATTAAGCAAACAGAAAAGTTAGTTGTAAACAGTTGGCAGTGTCCAAAAGCAATTCTATAATTTAAGAGTATGTCTTTAGACCACCAGAAAATTACACCTGAGTTCAGGAGTCCCAGGTTAACTGCAGGATATGGAAAGGAAAATTTCAACTGCACATAGGGCAACTCCTGGAATGGAATATGCACAAACAGTCAGTGCAAATAACAAGGAACTAAAACAAAATGAGCAAGAGGAAGTAGACACAGAGAAGATGAAAAAGACCTGAGAAATGCAGAAATAAGATAGACAATGGCAAGTAAGCTATGCAAGACCTGAAAGTAAAGGTCACATGACTTGTGCAGCCTATGAGAAGATAATAAATACATGGACTTTGGACAGTGTGGTCTGGGACACATGATAAGCAAGAAGTGAAGAAGCCACAGAAAATATTACAGGAAAACAAAAACTAAAATACAGAGGACAAGTGTAAAACAAGTACCTTCCTAATCACCAATTAATGCAGATGAAATAAATTCATGCTAAATACAAATGTCCTGATATAGAATAATCCTGTGTAAAGAAACATGAGAAATAAAAACTCAGTTTCAACCTCTGAGTCAAAATATGGAGGAAGACAAAAAGAACAGGAACACACCAATCAAATAAGCTCAGTGTAGTTATAACCGCATCAAGTACATTGTACAAGTATAAAATTCCTCATTAGGATTCCAATGGCCCTTTGCAAAGAAAATGATTTAAACTAATCACAAAGAAATCGAAATTGTGGAATCCACATCAAGGCACTGAGGGAACCCGCGTTCCGCCCTGAAGTTCTGTAGGACTGGGCGGGCAGGTAGGGCGGCTAAGCCTCGCTTCCAAAAACACCTAGGCCTGTTGGAGAAAAAGAAAGTTTACAAACCTCGTGCAGATGACTGTCATAGAAAACAACAATTCCTCAAAGCTCTTCCCAAAAAAAGGCTCTTGAAAAAAAATCCAGATGAATTCTACTATAAAATGATGCGGGTTAAGCTCCAGGGTGGAGCGCAGGTTTTCAAGGGCCCTAAGGAGGAAGTAACTCCAGAACAGCTAAAGCTAATGAGCACTCGGGATGTGCAACATATAGAAATGAAAAAGGGTTGCAGGAGCCAAGAAAATGGAAAGACTAAAATCAGAGCGCCATCTGCTGGATTTCCTGGGAAAGCAACAGCGTAAGCAGGTGTTCTTTGACACCAAAGAAGTTAACAGTTTGATGCTGCCCTCCCCTGGATACAGCCCTGGAATTAGCAGGCAGGATCTTTAGCAGACCCAAGATACAGACCTTGCGGAAGGAAAAAGTAAACGGAGTTAGCCATCTGCCCTAAGCGGATCGCTACAGAGAGACAAAAGCAATGTGACTGCCTGACACAGCGGACTGAGCAAGAGAAGAAACTTCAATTATTGCACAGAAAATTCAAACACATGAAGATCTTCTGGATAAAACACAGAGGAGAGGGTGAAGAAGGAAACAGTGAATGCCCCAGCCACTTACAAGTTTCAGACTCGTCAGAAACGCTGAAGTGTTATAGGTAAGCCTTATCATTTGCATCAAAAACAATTCCATACTTCATAATAACTTCAGATTCCATTAGTGCAAATGGCATGGCTTTCCTGTTTATAACCATGATTTATTGTTGATCTATTATGTGATGTCTTTCTATAAGCAGTATTAAAGTCCCCTCCCCCATGCCATTGATTTTGGGGTTTTTTTATTTTAAAGAGGATAGAACCAAGGAAAATAAAACCAATCAAGATAAACCAGTATAAATGATACAGGGCTTCAAAACCTTATGAAGTCAATAGTTACCATAATGCTCTTTGCTGTCTTCAAAATAGCTGCAGATACCTTCTGACATAGTAAGAATCGAGCAGAACATAACAGAATAGAAACAATAAAAATAACACATGAATGCAGTAACAGACTTCAAAACAAGCCAATGGTAAATCCAAACTGGCTACCACAGTGTGTCTTCCTATCTTTTAAACAGCTGCTCCTGCCATGAGATTTAACATAAACAAACAAAACAAAAGAGAATAAAAACCAACCCAACAAAACAATGGAAATGATATGGTTTCCAGGCAGGGATCACTTCCTGGTTCTCTCCTCCCACAGTCTGAGAATGGCACTGACTCACAGAGAGAGGCTTGGGTGTGGCTGTCCCCACCCTGGCAGTGGCCCGCACATGGTGCTGGTTTCCAGGCAGGGTTCACCTCCTGGTGAGGCCTGGTTCTCTCCCTGAAGTCCATGGATGGCCGTGTCTTGATTGTGGTTTGTGAAATCAGTCTTTTTTGATATACAGTGTTTACCTTTCTTCCAGGAAGAAAGTTCCGTGATCTCATTACAACCAAGTAGAAAATAGATGAATCCATTTCTAGCTTCAATACTTATTCAAGAACAACAAATAATTATTGTTGAGTTACTTATGTGAACAATTGCTGTGAGCATTCTGGTTTCTTTTCTTCATTTTAGAAAGCTATGCATTAGATTTTATTTATATCTTTGTAGTTTGTAGCTGTAATTTTAATACACAGTGTTATATCCCAACCCAAAAAAAGAAACCAAAAGTCTTGCATTATATATCACTACCATTCTGAGGCTTTGTAACTGCAAATTGAAAATGGAAGAGAGAGAGAAAAGAGTAAAAGCAGGAGGCACTGAGAGAGGCAAAGTCATTTTCTTTGCCCTGGCTCTAAACTCAAAGGTCGTATAAGGAATACCCACTGCCATGGACAGGTCAGTTTGACTGGGATTCAGCCTAATCATCTCACCGACTTAGGGCAGGCTTGCATATGAGTGCACACCATGGCACCCACAGCTCCAGCCTCCAGCACATATATTTCACATACGTGCAGGGCAGGAACTCCAAGCTCAATGCCTGATCGTATTCATTGGCTTCTTAGGTCTTCTCACCTCAGGCTCGGATGGAGACAGATGTCTCATGAGTCCTGCTGTGACAGGAATGAAGCACGCACTGTCAATTTTAAAAAACCCAAGTCCTCTTTCTATGAGATTTACTCCAGTGAACTTATCTTACCCTAATTATCTCCCTATCAGCTTGGACCCCATCGTGCTGTATAAATGCAGGGCTTTGTGACTGCAGTTTAAAATAATCTTCAAAGGATGATCTTGAGGCCTTCATCGGTAAATGGAGACAACTTGAGACTATCCTCATTAGTGAAATAAATAAGAATTATATTTATAAATATCACACTTACTAGAAATTAGTAAGAACTGTAGGAGCAATAAAACCCAAAATGTGTAATTGCTATTGTAAAAAAAAAGAGAGGAAAAGAAACTACTCTAAAGAATATAACTGCATGTATGTTTAAGTGTGTAAGATGGATAACCATGTTACTGTTTTTGTTAGATCATGGACCAGAACTGTTAACAGTCTCACTGTTTGAATGCTTACTTTGCATGCTTTAATTTTGGAACTTGAACAACTATTTCCAAGGAGACAGTATGTAATTTATCAAGTAATGATTTCTTAGGGGGGTTTTTTTGTTCTTTTCTTTTTTTCTTTGGAATTCTGTATCGTTGCTACCCTTTCTTCTGTTTTGTTTTGTTTTGTTTCTCTTTAAATAAAATTTTTAAAAAATAAAATAAAATAAAACAATCTTCAGGCAGGTGTGGTGGTGCATGCCTGACATGCCAGCATTCAGGAGGCTGAGGCAGGAGGATCACCATGAGTTCCAGGCCAGCCTGAACTGCATAGCAACAATCTCTGATCTCCTTCATTATGAGGCTGGCTATATTGTTTCCCTTTCAGCCCACCTATGGGACTTTTGATCCTATCCTGAGTGACCATGGTCAGTTTCCTTCTATCAGATGGCCCCAAGGACACATCTCTGGCCCTTGGCATGGTCTCCTTGATGCTTCATTTCAGCTGGACCTGGATGGGAATGGTTACTTCGGATGATGAGAAATGTTTTTGATTTCTCTCAACCTTGAGAAGGGACAAAGAGAGGCACAAAGTGTGCGTTGCCATTGTGACTATGATTCCAAGCTCCTTGCTGTTGTTTCTATGATGTGATATGCATTGCAAACAAATCAGAATGTCATCAGCAAATGTTGTTATTGTTTTTGGTGATGATGACTCCTCCATAGGTACGGCCTTGAAACAATGTGTCGTTTCAAGAGTAAATCTGGCTGGGCTTACAGGTGTGTACCACCATGCACAAGGATCTTCTGGGTTACCACCTCACAATGGGATGTCACCATCAGCCACAAACATTTCTTTGTTGACTCATTCTATAGGACTCTCATTTTCTCTCACCACCACAGTGAGATTTCTGACTTCAAAATATTCACAGAAATAATAGGAGAAAAATTCCCAAAAATGGAGAAAAAAACTAATATGCAGATAAGTGAGGTATAAAGAATGCCAAATAGTCACAACCAACATAAATCTACACCCAGACACATAATAATTAAGATCTCAGACATACAACATTAAAACAGAATACTAAAAGCTGTTAGAGAAAAAACACAAGTCACCTATCGAGGAAAGCCCATTAGAATCACAGCAGATTTTTCAGTACAAACGCTCAAGTCGAGACATGCTTCTAGTGAGATATTTCAAGCCCTGAAACAAAACAACTTTCAACCCAGACTGATGTACCCAGCAAAATTTTCATTCAAATTTAATGGAGAAACAAGATACTTCCATGACAAAGAACAACTGAAGAAATTTACATCCACCAAACCAACCCTAGAAAGAGCGTTGAAAGATATACTAGACAGAGATAAAATGACCACAATCCCCAGAACAACAGAAAGAAACCACCAGATAGGACAAGCAATTAAATAAGGGGGGAAAGCAGAAAACAAACAATTGGAACATACCATGGCAAAGTTGAGCCAGTACATATCAGTGATATTCATAAATGTAAATGGCCTCAATTCACCTATCAAAATAAATAGGTTGACAGAATGGATCAAGAAACATGGATGTCCACTATCACCACTCCTTTTCAATATAGTTCTGAAAACACTAGCCAGGGAAATCAGACAAGAGAGAGAAATAAAAGGAATAAAGATAGGAAAGGAAGAAGTTAAATTATCATTATTAAAAGATTACATGATACTCTATATACAAGACCAAAAAACTCCATTAAAAGACTGCTAGAGGTAATAAACAAATTCAGCAGTGTAACTGGATACAAAGTCAACATGCAAAAATCAATAGCATTCCTGTACACAAACCAGAAACTCACTGAGAGAGAAATTATGGAAATATTGTCCTTCACAATAACATCTAAAAAAATGAAATACTTAGGAATCAACCTAACTAAGAATTTAAAAGACCTATATGCTGCAAGATACACTATGCTAAAAAAGGAGATTGAAGAGGATATTAGAAAATGGAAGTATATTCCTTGCTCTTGGCTAGGAAGAACCAACATTGTGAAAATGACCATACTCCCAAAACTGTTATACAGATTTAACACAACCCCAAACAAAATACCATTGACATACCTCACAGATCTAGAGAAAACACTCCTAAAATTCATTTGGAAACAGAAGAAACCTAGAATAGCAAAGGCAATTCTGGGCAATAAAGGCAATGCAGGAGGCATCTCAATTCCTGACTTGAAACTGTAGTACACAGCCACAGTGATAAAATCAACATGGTACTGGCAAAGAAACCTGAGGATCAATGGAACAGATTAGAAGATGGGAGTATAGGTACAAAGACACTCAGCCACCTGATATTTGACAAAGGGGCTAAACATGTTCACTGGAGGAAGGATAGCCTCTTTAATAAATGGTGTTGGAAAAATTGGCTCTCCACATGCAGAAGAATGAAACTAGATCCATGCCTATCACCATGCACAAAACTAAAGTCTAAATGGATCAAAGACTTAAAATTAAAACAGAAACACTAAATCTACTGGAAGACAAGTTAGGTAGAAGTCTTGGAGACATAGGGGTAGGCAGAGATTTCATGAACAAAATGCAAACTGCACAGGAAACACTTCAGAGAAACAACAACTGGGATCTCATATTATTGAAAAGTTTCTGTACTTCAAAAGAAATCACCAGCAGAGTGAAAAGAAAACCCACAGAATGGGAAAGAATTTTAGCCAGCAACTCCTCAGACAAAGGACTTATATCAAGAACATATAAAGAATTGAAAAACATCAACCCCCCGAAATTCAAAGACCCTCTCCAAAAATGGGCAGCTGAGATGAACACTCAGTTCTCAGATAAAGATATACAAATGACAAATAAATACATGAAGAAATGTTCACCATCACTGGTCATTCGAGAAATGCAAATCAAAACAACACTGAGATTTCATCTCACTCCTGAAGAATAGCTGCCATCAAGAAATCAACTGATAACAAATGTTGGCAAGGCTATGGGGAAAAAGGAGCACTGCTCCACTGTTGGTGGGAGTGTAGACTGGTGCAACCACTATGGAAATCAGTTGGAGAATTCTCAGAAGACTAGGACTGGAAGCTCCATTCAATCCAGCTATTCCCCTCCTGGGTATTTTCCCAGAAAAACTGAAAAGTTCATATCACAGTGATATAGGTGCACCCATGTTCATTGCAGCACAATTTGTAATAGCTAAATCTTGGAAACAACCAAGATGCCCATCAACCGCAGAGTGGATGAAAAAGATGTGGTATTTTTATACAATGGAGCATTACTCAGCTATGAAGAAGGATGATCTTGAGGCCTTCCCAGGTAAATGGAGACAACTTGAGACTATCTTCATTAGTGAAATAAATAAGAATCATATTTATAAATATCACATTGTATCTCTAGTGTAAAATGTAATAAGAACTGTAGGAGTAATAAAATCCAAAATGTGTAATTGCTACTGTAAAAAAGAGAGGAAAAGAGGGTGCTCTAAAGGATATAATTGCATGTATGTTTAAGTGTGTAAGATGAATGACCATGTTACTGTTTTTGTTAGATCATGGAGCAGAACTATTAACAGTCTCATTGTTTGAATGTGTACTTTGTATGTTTTAACTTTGTAACTTGAACAACTATTTCCAAGATGACAATATGTAAGTTATCAAGTAATGATTTCTTAGTATTTTTTGTTCTTTTCTTTTTTTCTTGGAATTTTATATTGTTGCTACCCTTTTTTCTATTTTGTTTGTTTTGTTTTGTTTTTAAATAAAATCAAAAAAAAGATTTCTGATTTCACTGTCTGATTTCATCTGACAGTGAAGCCTTCCCAAAACCCTGAAGACATTTTCCTGGCCAGAAATATGGCAGAAATTTTTCAATTACTTGGGCTCGGGGACTGACTTCAGATCACTGGAGAACTGCGTGTCCTCCTATTGGGTCCTGACCTAGATCCCTGATCTCCCAAATGAGTGTACAGTGGATGTTAAATAAAAAGAGACAATTGTATGAATTTGTAGGGCTCCAGTAGGGTCAAAACCCTTTAGTTGAGCTCAAGACTCTGAGGGCTAAGCCAAAAACTTCTCTAGATTAGCCCGCTTTATTAGGCTCAACAGCAAGGGGTGGAGAAACTGAGGAAAGTGCAGGCAATGAACAGGACCTTGGTAGTTACTTCAAGGACATCTCCAAGTAATCAAGTCAATTCAGTGGAGCTGTCTTATCATGAAGACATGGTAGGAGTGAGACTGTAGGAAGAATTCCTGCAGCTGCAGTCTCTATCTTGTTAATTGGGGTTGGAGCCAAGTGTCCACAGCTGTGGCCTTATCTTGCCCTTTGAGGTATCTCTGGCCTCACAGGCCACTACAGACCTCAGCTAGGGCCAGTGAGTCATAGAAGTTCACTTATCATGAATCAGCTCCCATCACCAGGCAAGAGGCCTAGGCCTAGGACAGACTCACAGATAAACATAGAAAGCCAATTAGTTAAATTTAAATCCTGCTCAGAACTGCTTCGTAGTGGTCTCCAACATCCTCCGGCTCTTTGGAAGGGTTACCTGGGCCCAGTTCTGATATGGCTGTGTGTGATATGAGTTATGATGTCTGAAACATAGTATATGCTGTGGCTCATGCCCTGCACAGTTTGCTCCTTCACAAATAGATGCACAACCAACCCCAAATGGGAATGGCTGAAATTCTCACCCTGGCAGGTAACATCTCTTCCATGGGTGACATAATGTGTCATTCAGATGACTTTTCTGAAGGATCCCCCATGTGCCCAATCTGAGATTTTTAGGCCACTTTCTCCCAAACACAAACTATTGCATACATTTTTTCACTACCAACAAGGTAAGTAAACACATGGGTAGGACTCAAGAACAAGATACCGGAGGCAATGAGGGAAGAATTCAATCTATGCTTTGTGTGACTGAGAAACTCAGCACCCTGAACATCTAATTTTATCAGCAGAAAATAATCTGTCTTTGCCTGTGAGGTGATTAACTAAGAAGCAGTGAACTAGTGAATTAAGTGCCTAAAAATCCTTCAAATTATAGTGGATATTTTAAATAAGTAATTTCTTCTTCTTCTTCTTCTTCTTCTTCTTCTTCTTCTTCTTCTTTTTCATCTTCTTCTTCTTCTTCTTCTTCTTCTTCTTCTTCTTCACAGGGTGTCACTATGCAATTTAGGCTGGCCTTGAGCTCAGTTTGTAACCATGGCTAGTCTCAAACTTGTAATAATCCTCCTGCCTCAACCTCCTGAGTGCTGGGATTATAGTCATGCACCACCACACCCAGCTAAATCAAATGATTTCATGTGATTCTGATCTCTGTTATTTCTGCAAGCAAATAAGTAATTGATGGCTTTGGGTTGATGATTGATGCTTTGTGATCAATCATGTAGGAAACATGTTGAGATTTAGCTCCCTACCATGCCTATTTTTTATTCAGGTGTGCCTATGTTAGGACATTTTTGCCCCAAATGTGATATTTTAGAAAAATTATTGTATTTTGGCTTGCAATATGCTCTCATCTCTTTCACTCAATTATGCACTAGTGATATAGTCAAAATTTGAGAAGGAAATTGGGAAGGAAATCCCCTAATCTCCATCTTCTCTCTCGACACTTGCATGCACTGCCTCAGGAAATGACACTTCTCTTTCAGCTGTACCCCTTCCTGAAGAGAGTTAGATTTACCAGTCCTGCTGGGGAGCCGGTGAACAGGAATGGGAAGGAAAAACTGGATGCAGAGTGTGATATCCTCAACTTTTGGAAATTTCCAGAAGGACTTGGACTTAAGGTGAAAGTAGGAAAGTTCTCCCCACATTTCCCACATAGTCAACAATTGTCTTTATCTGAGGAGAGGGTAGGGTGGGCCTCACAGTTCAGACAGGTGGGCCAGACGCAGACACAGCGCTTCACATGCAATAAGTGAAGTCTTGTGACAGGTTCATGCATCCTTTAGGCTCGGTGAGAGCACACAGAGAGATCTTTAATCATGCACTGTCCAGAGCTCAGGCTTTTCTCACTGACTGCAATGGATGTGGAGGAAAACACTGATCCAGCAATAGGTTTTCAGGGTTCCGTGTGCTTGGGATCTGATGGGTTCATTGACTCTAGTGGAGAGACAGAAAGTTGTTAACAGTCTGAGACTGTGAAACACCACAGGTATTAGAGTGGGGAAATCCTTTCTGCTACCAACACATCTGTAATGTCCTGCAGACACACAGCTCTGTGTGCAGTGCAAGCTGTCACCCTGGATTCAGGACACTCCCTTGGGAGGGAAAGGCTGTATGGTGTTAGGACTCAGGCCCTGTGCTGAGGACAAGGCTTCCAATGAGACAGCAGAGCGTAGACCTCGAGGGTGAATTCTTTGGGTCTTCCATTCTCCCCCATTTGTGAAAGACCTGGAGACACCTTGGAAGAGACAGTGGAGGCACATTTCTTCCGGTCTTCAGTTAGTACTTTCATGGCTATCATGAACAATGTCTCCCTGACAGTAACCCAGTCTCTGCCCACATCTTGCACTATTTTTTGACTCGCTGTTTTAGACATGTTGCAGGCAGTGTTGATCGGAGGAGATGCCTTTTGGCAGCAAGCCAAGAGTGACAAGTTTCTCTCCACAGATCTTAACCTATGCTAGGGTACATACTTACCTGAGTTTAAACTATGAACAAGTCCAATCAGAGATGGAGTTCGGCACATTCTTGGTTCCAAGTCTTCAGAAATGTTCTCAAAACAGAGCTGACAATCACAGAGGTTGTGTGGTTCACAAAACATTTTTCCGTGATGCATAGCATGCTGCACAGTGGCACATAATGGCTGCAATATTCTGCCTGACTTATTTCACATGAGAGTAAGAACACAACAGAGCTGTGAGTTCAAGGAAGTCTCATAAGGCTTCCATAAAAGTATGCACAGAGAACTCTGCTGTGATAGAAGAGAACATCTCCATTTTGGGGTGGATCCCTGGGCCTTGTGAGAAGTGTTGGAATCATTATGAGAGGAGGTCAGTGAAATATGGCATAATCTGTCTGCATGAGAGAGAGAAGAAACAGGATGACAATATGAATGAAAGCCTGAAATACAATGAAATTATAGTTTCTATATGTGAAAATTTTTTCTCGGGATTTTCAGAAATGGTTACCTTCAAACACTTCCACTGTGTGTAATAACCAGATAACATAAATTCCAATGTGAATGGAGGGATGGATATTTGGATATAAGATAGAAAATGAGGAAATCATTATTGAGAATTTGAATGTAGTACCCCTTGAGTATTGGGGGGGTGGAGCATCAGCAGGAATATTGTACTAGAAAGGAAATATTAAAAGAGTTTTAGATCTCGGCCTGTCTCTTTGGGACCCGAAAGTCTCAGACCCGTAGAGTGGCCTGGGCTGCTTGGATTGAAAGTCTGCGCAGACCTGCATCTCTGCGCAACTCTTGGGGACGGGTAAGCACGCCCTTCGTCCGTAAGGAACTGCCTGGAGATCGGCATCTGGGCCGGGTCTGTTTGGGCCCGTAGCCCCAGCCTTCACCCCCAGGAAGTCTCCCAGAAAGCAGCATCTCGGGCTGTCTCTTTGGGACCCGAAACTCTCGGACCTGTAGAGTGGCCTGGGCTGCTTGGATCGAAAGTCTGC
>PVJX010037795.1:0-16726 GCA_004027295.1 Dolichotis patagonum
TTGCACCAGTCTGCACTCCCACCAACAGTGGAGGAGTGTTCCTTTTTCCCCCCGAAGCCTTGCTAATATTTGTTATCAGTTGATTTCTTGATGGCAGCTATTCTTTCCGGAGTGAGATGATATCTCAATGTTATTTTAATTTGCATTTCTCGAATGACCAGTGATGGTGAACATTTGTTCATGTATTTATTTTCCATTTCTATATCTTCATCTGAGAATGGTGTGTTCATCTCAGATGCCCATTTCTGGAGAGGGTCTTTGAATTAGGGGAGGCTTGATGTTTTTCAATTCTTTACATGTTCTTGATATAAGTCCTTTGTCTGAGGGGTTGCTGGCTAAAATTCTTTCCCATTCTGTGGGCTTTTCTTTTAACTCTGATGGTGATTTTTTTTGAAGTGTGGAAACTTTTCAATAATATGAGATCCCAGTTGTTGATTCTCTGGAGTGTTTCCAGTGTAGTTTGCATTTTGTTCATGAATTCTCTGCCTACCCCTATGTCTCCAAGATTTATACCTACCTAATCTTCTAGTAGATTTAGTGTTTCTGTCTTAATGTTTAGGTCTTTGATCCACTTGGACTTTAATTTTGTGCATGGTAACAGGCATGGATCTAGTTTCAGTCTTCTGCGTGTGGAGAGCCAATTTTTCCAACACCATTTAGTAAAGAGGCTATCCTTCCTCCAGTGAACATGTTTAGCCCCTTTGTCTAATATCAGGTGGCTGAGTGTCTTGGTACTTATATCTTCTAATATGTTCCATTGATCCTCAGGTCTATTTCTTCACCAGTACCACGCTGATTTTATCACTGTGGTTTTGTAGTAGTTTCAAGTCAGGAATTGAGATGCCTCCTGCCTTGCCTTTATTGTCAAGAATTGCCTTTGCTATTCTAGGTTTCTTCTGGTTCTAAATGAATTTTAGGAGTGTTTTCTCTTATCTGTGAAGTATGTCAATGGTATTTTGATTGAGATTGTGTTAAATCTGTATAACAGTTTTGGGAGTATGGCCATTTTCACAATGTTGGTTCTTCCTTGCGAAGAACAAGGAATATCCTTCGATTTTCTAATATCCTCTTCAACCTCCTTTTTTAGCATAGTATAATTTTCAATATATAGATCTTTTACATTCTTAGTTAGGTGGATTCCTAAGTATTCCATTTTTTAGATGTTGTTGTGAAGGACAATTTTTCCATAACTTCTCTATTGATGAGTTTGTTTGTGTAGAGGAAGGCTATTGATTTTTGAGCATTGACTTTGTAGCCAGCTACACTGTTGAATTTATTACTTCTAGTAGTCTTTTAATGAAGTTTTTTGGGGTCTTCTTCATAGAGTATCATGTCATCTGCAAATAGTGATAATTTAACTTCTTCCTTTCCTATCTTTATTGCTTTTATTTCTTTCTCTTTTCTGATTGCCTTGCCCAGTATTTCCAGAACTATATGAAAAGGAGTGGTGATAGTGGACATCCTTGTCTTGTTCCTGATTTTAAAGTAAACCTTTCAGTTTTTATACATTTAGTATAATATTGGCTGTTGGTTTGTCATAGATGGCCTTTATAAGGTTGACATAGACACCATATATTCCAAGTTTCTGAAGGGTTTTTTTCATGAAAGTGTGTTCAAAAGCTTCTTCTGCATCTATTGATATGACCATGTGGTTTTTGTTTTAGGCTCTGTTGATATGGTGTATCACACTTATTGATTTGCATATGTTAAACCATACCTGCATTCCTAGAATGAACCCCAGTTGGTGAGGATGTATAATGTTCTTGACGATTTGCTGCACTCTATTTGCCAGCTTTTATTGATAATCTTTGCATCAGTGTTCATTAGTGAAATTGTCCTATAGTTCTCCTCTTTGGTTGGGTCTTTCTCTGGTTTGGTATGAGAGTAATGCTTACCTACAGGAATGATTTAGGGAGGATTGCTTTCTTTTCAATTTCATTGAATAGTTTAAGGAGTATTGACATCAAATATTCTCTAAATTTCTTATATAATTCAGCCATGAATCCATCAGGACCTGGGCTTTTCTTTGTTGGTAAGTTTTTTATTACATTTTCAATTTCAATAGCTGATATTGGATTATTCATAATTGCTATATCTTCTTGGTTGAGCTTTGGTAGTTCGTATGTTTCTAGAAATCTGTATATTTCCTATGTGTTTTCCTCTCTATGTGAGTAGAGATTTTTAAAGTAGGTGTTCATGATCTTTTGAATTTCCATGGGATCTGTACTAATTTCCCCCTTTTTAGTCCTTATTGCATGGATTTGGGATTTTTCTTTCTTTTTCTTTATAAGGTTAGCTAGAGGTTTGTCAATTTTGTTTATTCTCTCAAAAAAACCCAGATTTTTGATTCATTAATTATTTGTAATTTTTTTTAGTTTCAATTGCATTGATTTCTGCTCTAATTTTTACTCTTTCCTCTCTTCTATGATCTTTGGGTTTAACTTTCTCTTGTTTTTCTAGTAGCTTGTGATGAAGCATTAGGTTATTTATTTGTGCTCAATTTTTTGATATGACAATTTGCTATATATTTCCCTCTTAAGACCACTTTCATTGCATCCTATAGATTACAATAGGTTGTTTCTGCATTTTTATTAAATTGTAGGTATTGCTTTATTTCTTCCTTAATTTAATCTCTAGCCCACTGGCTGTTAAAAGGTTTAATTTCCATGTATGCATGCAGGTTTTGCAATTTCTTTTGCCATCAATTTCAAGTTTAAATGCACTATAGTCAGATATTACACATGGGACAATTTCAATACCCTTGCATTTACTTCAGAATGTTTTATGGGATAATATATGGTCTATTTTGGAGAATGTCCCATGCACAGCTGAGAAGAATGTGTATTCTGTTGTGGTTGTGTGGAATACTCTGTAAACATCTACTGAGTCCAGTTTCTTGCAGGTATGACTCAGTTCTATTACTTCTTTGCTGACTTTTTGTCTAGTTGATCTATCTCGTTGTGTCAGTGGGCTGTTAAGGTCCACTGTAATAATTGTGTTCTTTGTATTTGGTTTTTCATGTCCTTTAGTATCTGCCTTATATAGTTGGATGCTCCTGTGTTTGGTGCATATATATTTATAATTGTTAATTCTTCCTCTTGAGTTTTTCTGCTTACAAGTATGTAGAGGCCTTCTTTGTCTCTTTTAATGATTTTAGGTTTGAAGTTCACCTTGTCTGCAAATAGAATAGTTACCCCTGCCTTTTTCATGGAATACTGTTTTCCATCCTTTGACTTTTAATCTATGAGGTTTCCTTTTGGGTCAGATTTGTTTCTTGTATACCACATATTGTGGGATCCTGTTTCTTGTTCCATTCTGTCAGCCTACTTCTTGTGATTTTAATGTTACCCCTCCCTACCTTTCTTGCCATAGTTTCTATAGTGAACTAACTGATAATATTATTGAAGATTCCTTATATATGACAACACCATTATCTATTAATTCCTTCAAGATTGTTGATTTTTTGCTTCTAATAACATGATTATAATTTGACTCATTATATAATTCATTGTGCTTTACATAGAGTTTACTTAACTTCTTGGATGTGTATATTAATGCTTTTCATGGACTCAATGTAATCATTGATTCTCCTTGGCCTAATCTGCATTTAGGAACTTCTTGGGAATTTATCATTTTGGTTTTTATACCTTTCAGTTTTGAAATTTGTATTTTGTTAACAATAATTTCTACCTCTTGATGACATTCTATAATAGTGAGATGCTGTCCTCTTAATTTGCTGTGGTTCTATGTTTTTGGGCTTTTGCACTTTGAGTATATTTAGGAGAGTTGATTTGAAGTCTTTTCCAGGTTCTATTATTTGCTCTGTGAAGGGACCATACTTTCTTGTTTCTGGGCAGGTTTCATTTCTTTCTCCTTATTAAAAATTATACATTTTCACTATTGTAATATATCAACTTTGAAAATAAGTTCTAAGCACCCTACAAGTTGTGTTGATAGGCCTGATCTCTAAGTGTCAAATAATTTCTCCTCCCTTTTGGGCCTGCAACCCTGTAATTGCCTAAAGCAGATAAGAGAAAGTCAATGAAAATACTGAGTGGTAGGGAGCAGCGGCACAGAGAACCTGTGAAGAGATGTGGATGCAAAACAAAAGCAAAATCACAGCAGAGAGAGCTTGGGGCAACAGGCTGGGTAACATGAAAACATGGTGGCCTTTTTTCAGACAGGAAGAGAGGGAGAAGAGCATGGGAAGACTGCATTTCTATCCATACTTGGACCACTACTGCCACCATGAGGAACGAGTTTCAGCACACTGGGCACCATGACATCATCCTTCCCATAAGGACTAGCTGTTACAGAAGGTCCTGCTTATGAGGAATCTGAAGAGGCTTTAACTCCAGGCTGAGCCTTCCTGCCTTCTCCTAAGCCCCAAGACAAACCTTGACACTGGGCTACCTAGCTGTAGAACCTACAAAGTGAAGAGACCACAATGGGCCAGCATGAAGTCATTGGGTTTCTCTCAATGTGGAAATGAGCAGTGTTACCAACTCATAGATAAATTCAGGCCTTTGAAGCACGAGTCACCTGCTCATGCTTCTTGGCTCCAGCAAGAGTAAGCAGGCCATTAAATGATGGCCCTATGCTATAGGATTTTGGGTCCCTTATTGCAACAGTTTGAGAACAGCAAGGTGGCAGGTAAATATTTGGTCCCAGTCCATCCCTCTCCCGATTATATCCTCAACACTGTATTTGTGCCTTGATCTTGCTTGTCCTCAGAGAAAAAGATTTGGGGTCTAAACTTGGGTTTGGCCCCTTCTGACCTCCTACAAGTTCTGTTCAAGTGTTAGCTAGGGCTTTCATGGAGGAAAACTCATGGTTCAGGACTTTATGAAACAAACCACTTCTTCAAGATGGCAGTATTTCCAAGAAGATCCAATCTAGCCTGCTTTCACAGGCTCTACTTCCTCCCATCCAGTTTGAAAAAAATGGCACCAAAAGAGATAGACACTAGAAACTATGGATGTATTGCACTTGCTCAATTTGAGGAAAGAGGTCCCAGTCTTAGAATATTGCTTTGCTTTCTATTTGATATCAAAATCATATCTAATGTACAACACCCCATGTTCCATTTCCAGCACTGCAAAAACAAGTCAGATCAAACCAACACCCCCTCCCTGCAATAGGCAGCCTCTCTTTTCCCAAAATCAGCTTTCAAGGGTTCTCAGTTCTTCTCTTCTTCATGCAGCATTCTGTCTTCAGTGTTTCATTTTGATAGTACTTTGTTGTACTGTGCACAAATCCTCAGAGATATTTGCCTATAAAGGAAAAGAAAATGGTTACATGTAATGACATGGAGAGTGACAAATAATAGACATCAGGTTGCCTGAATCTCTTCCTGGTTCAAAGTTCCAGGTTCCTTGGGAGTCCTACTCCATAGTCTGACTTCAGTAATATAAATTCTAAGACAGCATATTTTCCCAGTTGGTGTGTAGTAGAGGCATTAGAG
Source organism: Dolichotis patagonum (assembly GCA_004027295.1). NCBI lineage: Eukaryota > Metazoa > Chordata > Mammalia > Rodentia > Caviidae > Dolichotis > Dolichotis patagonum. The sequence goes on from PVJX010037795.1 coordinate 5,465, forward strand.
AACTTTCTATAACTCTAAGAAATTGAAACTAAGCTTTAAAAATATGCTTATTTCACCAGATTCCACATAGAGGGGGCAAACTTTGTCACATGCAGGCTTAGTACAAAGGTATTCAACAGAATGTGACTTTCAGTATTTTTCTGGATGAATTGCTGGACCACAGCTTGACCAAATATGCTTAACTCTAACATTAATGTAAGTAAAATCACCTCTGTACTTTTGGATGGGAGTGGAGTAGCTAAATTGTGAATTAGCACATTTCCCATTTTTATGGGTTTCATTCTACTCATATTCACAGGAGGCAAAGGAATCAAGGTAATCAGGGCCCAGATCATGCTCTATGAGACCTGAGCCAATAACTGACACCTTGTATGATTTTAAAGATGCAAGGCAGTCTTGTCTTGACAGCAGCAGAGGAGAGATACATGGCTGTTTTCTATTGGCAATCCTCATAGGGTTGGTACATTTAGGCCTGAGGAAACCATTATTTATTTCACACTAGCTCTGATTTTTCTTGCCATCATCATAGCCATCTTCCTGATGAAGATTCCTCAACAGCCTTACAAGGAACCCACACTTTGGGTATAGAAACATTCATATAAGCTATTGTTAAAAGTATTAAAGATCTGTCATGCTTGTTAATCAACTGGACTATGGACACAGAGTAAATGGAAGGAAACAGGTTAATTCAAAACTAGCCCTCGAGGTAACTAACAGAGGAGACTTTTTCCCTCTCAATTTTCCAACTTCTAAAAGCTCAACGGTAGGAAGGACAGTTAGGGAATAACACAAGGGGAAACAATGAATCAGTAAGAAGGAAATTCACACAAAAAGCAGGGAATAAATATGCAGAGTGCTCCTTTCTTCATGTCTGCCTCTTCTTCTCCAGAACTTCAAAAAGAAGCCAGGCATAGTTGCTCATATGTATATTCCCAGCCACTCAGGAGACTGAAGCAGGGACTGCAAATTGTAGGCCCATCTAGGCAACTGAGGAAGACTGTCTCAAAATAGAGTCTAGAATGAGCCTGGGATATAGCTCAATGGAAGAGCACAGCTGGGTTCATTCAGTCCCCAGTTAAACAAAAGCTAAAGACAGACAAAAACTATTTTAAGGGAAGCTCAACATCCTGGGCCAGCAACAGCATTTTTCTTTCCAGACAGAAACAAACTTCATTGAAATTCAATTAAAATAAGCTGGGAAAAAGAAGGGCATTATTGAAGATTCCTCTTAGAATTTTGACTGCCAACTGAAAGGGACAGGTGCTTAAAAATTAGAGCAAAACTTAGAAAATGGAGGCAAACACATTTCAACTGAAGTCATCCCAGGCTCCTGGTCTAGCATACTATTACAATTGCAGAACAAAAACGGTAGCTTAAACTTCAGGCTTGCCTTGCTCCGCTTCACTCCCTGCTATCTCAGCATCTGTATCATCAAAGTGAGGGAGTAGTAATGTTGGTCTAGGGATCTACTGTGACCTTGTGTTGCTTCAACATCTTGTTCAGGTGTGACCTCTCCTGGGCTCTGATGATCCAGCAGGGACTCCAGAGGAGTCACCAGAACTGGCTCTTGTGATATTCTTATAAGATGGTAATGATTGTTTCATTCGGTGAAGTAGATCTAGAAGAATGCACATAAGTATTGAAAAATACATATAGTAACAACCCAAAAACTATCAGTAGCTGAGAAATGTTTTCTAATGGTGCTTTTCTTTCTCATCATCACATGATTATTTTCCAAATCCTTGGCATGGATTCTTCTGTTCTTTTCTTTTCATTAATACACATTAGTTATACTCACTATGGTGTTTTTTTTCCCCAGGCATCTTCACGCATCTACCATATTTTGATTGTTGTTCCCCAACACTATCTTTTCATCTTCTACCCCTCACCACATCATGTTCTCTGACATTCTTTCTGCTGGAAAGCTTTATTCTTTAATTTACTCAAGAAAGAATATCAAATGCCTTATACCTAACAAATAAAGTACAATATAGAAAACAAACACATTGCATAAATTCTCAAGGAATAGTTTAGAAATATTTCACAGCAAGGAAAAATGCTGTGTTCATAAAAGTGGTAAGAAAATAAGACAAAACTCATAGAGAGTGAAACCTGTATACCTATAAGAATACTGGTAGATGGAGCACATGTGTATTCTACAATGACAGAGATGGAGTCTTTCCTCATGTGTTTAGTGAAAATTATTGCTCACAATTTATAGAAAGTGGAGGACTCCTTGCTTGACTGGGAGGTAACAGACCACTTTGGATTTGCCAAGTGATGCTGGAAAAGATTGCCAGGATTATAGACACTTCTTCCTTTTTCTGTCATCATTCACCTAATTTATCCTCTGAGACAACTAAATGCCAGGGAAACCTGTTGGACAAATATCTCTGTGTGAAGAAAATCACACCAGAATGGTAAAGTTACCCTAGAAAATTAATATCTGAAAGGACAGGAGCCCTAATGAGGAGGGTGGATTTGGACCTGAGTGTGGTTTGAGATGGAAAAAAATTTAAAAAGCAAAATCATCACAAAGTAAGTTTGTGTCAACAAGCAAGGCAAAATACAAGGCAACCTTGTTGCATAGTGCTTACTTCTCAGGCTGTATTTTTTTTTTTCAATCAAGAAGGGTGAAAGAACATGAGAGGCTGTACTTACATCCATAGTCATCCATAGTCGGGACTCTACTGCCATCATGTGGAAAATGTTTCAGCATGCTGGGCACCATTACACTTTCCTCCCCATGAGGCATAGCTATTGAGGAAAAGTCTGGCCTTTAAGGAAATGAGGGAGATTTGACCTCAATTCTTGGTGTCCTTGCCTCTTCTAAGGCCTCAAGGAAGACCAGGCACAGTGGAATTACATTCTGGGGAGTGATGGGTCTTGAGTGGACCAGCAGCTGCCAGGAGATACCAAAGCAGAAGTCATTGGGTGAAACATGCATTACTCTCAGGGTGGACATGTCCAAAAGAGCCCACTCAGAGACAAATGAAGACTCTTGGAGCAGTTTTCTCCTACTTTAATTTTCTCATTACAGCAGTGTGAGAACAGCAAGGTTATACTGGTTCCAGGAGACAGCTGTACCCAGGCCTGGTTCCTTATTCCCCAGGTTCTATCCAATCAGTCCACATTTGCGCTTGGTTCCTGATGGGGCTCAGCAAAGACGCTGGCAGGCTCAGCCTGGGTCCAGGTATCTGAACTCCCACAGGCCCTGCCTTCTTCAACTGCTAGGTCTTTCATGGAGAAATTACTCATGGTTCAGGAGTTCATGAGACCAGCTGCTTGTCTTCTTCCCATCAAGTTTTGCACTTTTGAAAAAAGTGCAAAAAATATATAACAGATATATCTTTTATATCTTTATCTACATATAATAGATATATCTATTATAATATAATATAAAAGATATATCTTTTATATTTTTATATAAAAGATATAAAAATATCTGGGTGTATAGCTAACTTGGATGATTTGACAAAACTAACCACAGTCTTAGAATCTTCCACTTGGTTTCTATTTAATATCAAAATTAGACCTAATGTGCAAACACTCTGTTTTGTCTCTGACCCTAGGAAAAGAGAAAGAAGAAAGGGAGAGAGGGAGAAAGAGAGAGAGGACATATTTTCTCAAGCAGATTGAAATCAAGGATACAGTGGATTTTTAAAAAATCTTCTGAGACCACAACTAATTATCTTATGTGTTTTCAAGTTCAAGATCGACTTTTGTCAAGACAGGATATGAGGGCAGCTTGATGGCTTTTTTCTATTGGTTATCTGTTGAATAGAAGAGAACTACTAACTCCTGAGAAAAACATTATTTACCTCACACTAGCTAATGTTCTCCTTGCCCTCTCCATATTTAGTTCCTGATGGAAAATGCTCAGCCCTTAGAAGGCACTCACCCTTTGGGTATGTAGACCTCCACATACCCCACTTTTATTAGATCTAAAAGTTTATGCTGTTGACTGCACAGTGGAAGACTTGAAAGGTAGAATTAGTAAAAGGAAAGAGCTGTATTCAAACCAAGCCCTGAGGAAACTAGAAGAGACTTTTCCTGTTATGAGTATCTATGTTTATGGGCTTGGGATTTTAGAGTTTTATTGGGGAAAAAAGGATGAACAGCGAGAGGAAAGGTAGGAAGTCAGTGTGCTAGGCTGGCTCTTGCAGTCCACAGTTAATAACTCCTTATCCCTATCTCCTGTTGTTTCTCAAAACATAAAAAAATACCTTCATATCCTTGGGCTAGGACCTGCATTTTCTTAAAAAAAAACTCAACTGTTCTGTAATTCCAGTCATATGACCTGAGTAAAAGAGGCATTACTGAAGCCTCTTAGGCCTCAATAATAATATTGCAGGCTACTATATTTTAGTTTATGGAAAATACTAGAAAGATCAGGCAAAAGTGATAGTGGTAAGTCAGCTTTGCAGGATTGTTATATTGTGACCCATGAGTGCATCATGTAGAAGGTCAGGTAAAATTCTGAGGGTGCCCCACTCCTCCAGACAGTCTACTTCACTATCTGCTATTCAGTGTCTGTATTAAGAAAGTGGAGATAATGTGGACTACTGATCCACAGGGAATGGCAATGTGTCAGCATCTTGTTCAGGTGTGACCTCTCCTCAGCTCTGATGATCCCAGCAGGGACTCCCAGAGAAGGGGACACTAAGGGCATTCTTGGATCTGTCTATATCTCCACCAAGTTGGTGGAACATATGTATATATTGAAAGATATGCATAATAATAATCCAAATATTATCTGTGACTCTGAAATGCTTTCTGATAGTGCTTTTCTTCTTTATCTGCACATGTGTTCATTTTTATTTTTCTTTTGAATCCTTGGCAAGGATCCTTCTTTTTTATTTTTATATATTAATTATACAGACTGGGGAGTTTCATTGTGTTTTATTCATATATGCATATAGCACACATTGATCATTCTCTAAAACAGCAATTTTCTTTCTCCCTGCCTCCCCTCCCCGGATCCTCTTCCTCTTCCCTAGAAGTCTCCAATCCAGGTAGCTTCATTCTTCAGTTTACACATGAAAGAATACTGTCAGCATTATATCTAACAGAGAAAACACAGAAACAAACATCCTATAAAATCATGGGAAATAGTTGCAGAACATTTCATGTCAGAGGAAAATGTATTCAGAAAAAAAATATTTTAAGATGGGAAAAACCTAAAGAATACCTCTTGCAGAAAGTGATACATATATGCCTAGAAAGATCCCACTATCTACATCTTGTATGACAGGCAACCATGGCAGCCATGTAGTCACTCCTACAGTTCAGAAAACTGTTCTAATTCATGAAAGTAGTAAATGCAGGCCTCCTTGCATTTGCCTCCTTGCTAGGTCATACATCACTTGGATTTTTGAATTTATGCTACAGAAGATCTCCAAACTTAAGAAATCTCCTTCTTTTTCAGCCTTTATCTAGGAAATTTACTCTATAAAATATACAACTAGATGCTATGCGGAAGTTGAACAACATTGAGTTAATTAAGTAAATCACACTTAAATAGACAAGTCTGGTGAAAATTAATATCTTACAAGACAAGAGCCCTAATAAATAACCATGGACTTAGGTCTCCATTTCCTTTGTCTTGGCATGTAAAGCAAATTCATAGCACAGTGAGCTCCTGACACCAGCCAGAGCAAAATGCAAGGAAATTGTGTTTACTGGTGTCTCTGTCTCTGACTGGTGTTTTCACAGACAGGAAGGGCAGGAGAACACTGCAGTACAGTACTTGTGCCAATACATGCAACACTACTACATCAATTAGAGATAGTTTCAGGACATGGGGTGCCATTTCGGCTTCCTCCCTATCTTTGTCTTTTTCCTGATTTTACAGAAACCTTTTAAATTTTCCCACATATAATAGGATATGTGTGATTGTTTTGTCTCTTATGACTTTTATCAGATTGAAATAAAATCCTTCTAAATCTATTTCTTCAGGGTATTTTTTTAAATAATTCATTCTGTAAAAAGCTTTTCTTCTGGCCTCAACTGAGATGGTCATGTGATTTTTGTCCTTGCTCCTCTGTAGTGATAAATTACATTTATTGATTTGCATGAGCTGAACCATCCCTTCATCTCTGCAAAGAATCCCACTTGGTTATAAAGTGTGATCATTTTGACGATTTGTTGCATTGTTTGTCAATATTTTATTAAAGATTTCTGCATCAATGTTCATTAAAGAGATTGGCATGTACTTCTGTTATTTGGTTGGGAAATTGTCTGGATTTGGAAGCATGGTATTGCTCACATGAAGAATATCTCTGAGAGTACTCCTTCCCTTTCCATTACAACAGTTTGTTTAAGGAATATTGGTGTTAGGTATTCTTTAAACTTCTTCTAGAATTGGGCAGTGGATCCATTGGGAACTGGGCTCCTCTTCATTGGTATTTTTGTATTGTTCCATTTCATTGCCTGTTACTGGGTAACTCAGTGTATGTATATCATATTGGCTAAGTGTGTGTAATTCACATATATCTGGGAATATATCAATTTACATATATCTGGGAATATATCAATTTACTATGAATACTCCAATCTATTAAATTAAAGGTCCTAATAAGCTGGAGTTTTGTGGTGTTTTCTGTGATTTTGCCTTTTTAATCACACTGATTTGAGTCTTTTCCTTGTTTTTGTAAGATTGGTAAGAGATATGCATTTTTTTATTTTTTCAAAGGAACAGCTCTTCGATTCATTGATTCTTTGTATTGGTTTTTAAATCTCAATTTCATTAATTTGAAACATAAACCAAAGATAGTTTCTTCTTCTCCAAGGTTTCCCTGATTCTAAGTTTTTGCCAAAATCCAGAGATGTGTTAAAGTCGTTTGTGACATATTTGGAAATTTCAGTCCAGGCTCATCCATGCTTTTCTGCAAACATGTGGTCCTGTTATTACTTTATCTCACCATCCTAACTGACACATTTTTTGCAGTTTGCTTTTAGTACTTCAAGAAACACAAGTGCTTCTTTGCAATGTACTCAGCCCAAAAGTCAGTTTTGAAGCAATAAAATGGTCTCATGTTACATGTTATCAGGGAGGCTTTTAAATGTTCATTTTCAAAAATTTTCACTCTTTTTGTTGACTCTAATGACCAATATTACTTAGCAGTTTAGTCATTTTATCATTCAAAAATAGAGTATGTCATATTTTTGGTTTAGATTAATTATAATATGTGGGGCAATTCCCTTGGATTTTTGGAAAGACTACTTTAGAAGAACTCACCAGAATTCTTGGCTTCAATAGGAAGGACCACTTCCTTAGCCTTCCTAATTACAGTAAGGAGCCACAGAATTTTTGGTTATTTGAGAACTTTACCAGGAATAATAGTTCCTGTAGTGTGTCGCTAGGTACTGTCTTGTCATTTGTGTTTTATAACTGATAGAAGGATGCATGCCTCACAGCTCAGTGACACCAAGTAGAAGTCTGTTAACCTTTGCTCCCAATGGACAGAATCAACAAACCCATAAATTCCTGAATTTCACTTGAGGTGAAATCCTCTAACATTGTCCACAGTGGAAAGCATCCTCAGCCTTGCACATGTCCTCCTGTATCAGAATCCCTGTGCTCTGCTGGTTGACAACTGACCTTCCACTCTCCAGGCTCTGTAACAGGGCATCACCAATGTTCAGATGCATCGTGACACATTAGGAGAGTCCCAGGAAGGAATGTGGATAAAGGACATAAAAAACCAAAGCAAAGGCCCCACAGTGTGACCTGGTGGCACCAGGCTGGTTAAAGTACAAGGTAGCCCTGTTTCCTGGCTTCTCTGTCTCTTTCAAAAGTTTTTTCAGACACAAAAGGCAGGAGATGAGTCTTGGAGGGCAGCCATTATGCCCAAATATAGCCCACTGTTGCCATTGTGCGAAATAACTTTCCTCATACTCAGTGTCATTATGGCTTCCTTGCTATCAGACCCAAGTGTTACAGAATATCCTAGTTGTAGTGATTTAGCAAGGTGTTTGGCTCCAGACTGGGTCTCCTTGCCAAGGTCCTACAAGAGCCTTGTGGTGTTACCTTGGTATGGGGATTGAGGGACCAGGACTGGACCACTCAGCCACTTGGAGCTACCATTACAGGAAGCTGTGGGGGCATGGCCTGGGTTCCTCTGGGAGAGGCCAGGCCTCAAGTAGCTGTAGGGTGTTGAAAGCAGGTATCTGCTCTAACTGCTCCTTTAAATGACTGTTAGCAGGTGTTGGAGTCCGGCAGGATGGCCCAGCAGTGACTTCAGTTGGTTGCTCCCCTCCCAGAGAAGATTGGTGGGATCTGTTTGGCCTGGGTCACACCCCTGGCTGGGACCCAATAAATCATCCCAAACTGATTCCCTAAGGCAGCACGCACTGATGCAGTGAAGGCCCCCTGAAGGTTGGCTGGCCCTGAGAGGAGGGGCCAGCATATACTGCTCCTGCCTGCACCTCAGTAACTGACAGGGGACTGGAGAGGACAGAAACCCCTAGCCAGCATGCTTCAGAGGAGCTGTAACCAACAGGGAGGGAAATGGGCTGGGAACTCCACTGTACACTTGTATGGAAGAAACCAAAAACATGACAAGAGAAACAAACAAGAAAAAGCCCTCAGCCTCAAACTCTGAGAATATTGATCCAGGAGATGTAAATACAAAATAGATTGAAGTCACCAAACATGCAACATCAAACACGGCATCAGCGGACATAAAGAGATACCTTTGCAACCTCGTAAACTAGCTCAAAACTGAAATATTAATTCAAGTTAAGCAAGATATAAGTAGATTAATAAAAGAAATGCTAAGCAACTCTCAGGAATACACAGATGGAAGAATGGAGGAACACAAAAGAAGGAGAGAAACATTCAATGAAGAATATAAAGAAAACCTAGAATACATGAAGCTGATTCAAAGAGATTACCAGGAAACTAAAAATTCCATTGAAAGCTGGCAAAACTGCTTGAAAGAAACTAAGGATAGGCTATCAAAACTTGAAGACAGGGTTGAAATGTGTGATAATGAAAGGAAAGCTCTCTTAAAAATAACAAGGAAAAAGGCAGTAACAACACAAAGGCTAGAAGATGGCAAGAGAATCTATAACTGAAGAATAAAAAATGTGGAACTTCCCAGAGACTGGCATCTGGGCCTGGTCTGTTTGGGACTGGGAACTTCACAGAGACCAGCATCTTGGCCTGACTGTTTGGGATTGGTAGTCCTGCCCTTCACTCAAAGGGAACCTCCTGGTGGCCTGGTCTGTTTGGGACTGGTAGTCCCACCCTTCACTCACAGGGAACCTCCTGGTAGCCTGGTCTGTTTGGGACTGGTAGTCCCGCCCTTCACTGACAGGGAACCTCCTGGTGGCCTGGTCTGTTTGGGACTGGTAGGCCTGCCCTTCACTTGCAGTGAACTTCCCAGGACTGGCAGCTCAGCCTGGTCTGTTTGGGACTGGGAACTTTGTGGAGACCAGCATCTCTGCCTGACTGTTTGGAACTGATAGGCCTGCCCTTCACCTGCAGGGAACCTCCCAGAGACTAGCATCTCAGCCTGGTCTGTTTGGGACTGGGAACTTCACAGAGACAGGCATCTTGGCCTAGTCTGTTAGGGACTGGGAACTTTGTGGAGACTGGCATCTCAGCCTGACTGTTTAGGACTGGTAGGCCCACCCTTCACCTTCAGGGAACCTACTGGAGACCAGCATCTAGGCCTGGTCTGTTTGGGACTGGTAGGCCTACCCTTCACTGGCAGGGAACCTCCTGGAGACTGGCAGCTCTGCCAGGTCTGTTTGGGACTGGGAACTTCGTGGAGACTGGCATCTCAGCCTGGCTATTTGGGACTGGTAAGCCCACCCTTCACCCACAGGGAACCTCCCAGAGACCAGCAGCTCTGCCTGGTCTGTTTGGGACTGGGAACTTTGTGGAGACTGGTATCTCAGCCTGGCTATTTGGGACCGGTAGGCCCGCCCTTCACCCGCAGGGAACATCTCGGAGACCAAAGTTTGGCCTGGGCTGTTTGGGCCTGGTAGGCCCGCCCTTAACCCATAAGGAACCTCACAGAGACTGGCATCTTGGCCTGGTTTTTTTGGGCCTGGGAACTTCGTGGAGACCAGCAGCTTGGCCTGGGCTGTTTGGGAATGGGAACATTACATAGACCAGTGGAAGAGGGCCTGTGGTGCCTGGGACTGCTGCTGCTGGCCCCTCTTCTCGATGAACATCTAGGAAGCCTGCCACAGGTCTGAGCTGATGGGGACCACATCTGCTGGGTGAGCCCTTCCACTGGGAACATTGGACTAAGCTGGACTACCATGCTGGCTTGATGAGAGTTTCAGGAACCCCCCACCCAAACAGAAGACCTCATCAGGCTTCAGTCAGTGTGGCATGGTGGGAGAAATTCAGGAGACTGGATCTCCTCTTCACTGTGGTACCAAGAAATTTGGCAAACATCAACCACACAGTAGAACCCTGAAACACACACTGCAGAAAGTTGTGTCTGCTGGAATAGAAAGACCAGAAATTCACCCAAAAAGGTGAAAATGACTAAACAAAAAGGCAAAATGGAATCCCAAACATCTAGTCCATCAGGGGCAAGTGCAGGTGGTAATAAAATAGAGGACCCCAAAATTCATACACCAGAAAACTGTGAAAAGATAGCAAGTGAAGTAAAGAAACAAATCCATGCAACTATGAAGGAAATCAAATTAGAAATAATGTCTTAGATAAAGACAAAAGTAACAATCTTAGTAAATGAGCTGCTCAACATAGCTAGAGAAGAAATAGATAAGAAACTACAGGAGCATGGGAAATTGATTGAAACTTTGAATGAACAATGCAGAAGACAAACAGAATCTATGAAACAAATTGAAGGAGATATGCAAGAAACAAAAAATTGCACTGAAAGCCTGCAAAGCCATTTAAATGAAGCTGAGGATACAATTTCAGACCTTGAGGACAGGATTGCAGATAGCGATCTTGAAAGGGTAGAACTTATAAAAATGACAAAGCAGCATGAAATGATAATATAAGAGCTACAAGATGATGCCAGGAGAAACAATGTTAGAGTAATAGGAATTAGTGAGGAGGTAGAAGATAATGCAACAGATATAGCTAAGCTGTTCACAGAAATAATGGCAGAAAATTTCCCAAACATGGGGGAAAAATCAGATATAGAAATAAGTGAGGCATATAAAATGCCACACAGTCATAACCAACATAAACCTACACCCAGACATATAATCATTAAGATCTCAGAAATACAGACTAAAAACAGAATACTAAAAGCTGTTAGAGAA
>PVJX010037796.1:0-16728 GCA_004027295.1 Dolichotis patagonum
TACTTTACATGTTTTAACTTTGTAATTTGAACAACTATTTCCAAGAAGTCAGTATGTAATTAGTCAAGTAATAATTTCTTAGGTTTTATTGTTGTACTTTTCCTTTTTTCCTTGGAATACTGTATGGTTGCTACCCTTTATTCTGTTTTATTTTGTTTTGTTTTTTTCTCTTTAAATAAAAAAAATTGTACCCCAATAATTTCACTGACCACATCTTTTCTTAGTATACACAAAAATAAAGATTTCTCTCTCTTTCATTTACCTTCGTTGGTTCTAAACAGATATCCCCAAATTCATGAAGCACATTTCCAGCATGCTAATTCTCTAGTTGAGTACTTACAATCTGTTTTCTGTCAGCTTCTTCTTACCACAACAGCTCTTGTTATGGTCAAATTAATAAGTTTAAAAAATTCATGGACTTTGAAACCATTGCACTCTTTATGTTATTAGATTTCTATACATCACTTTTCTAGTGCTTTTAACTTTCTTGATGTTACTGTGTTACCACTTTTGATAATTTTCTTTTCTGCTCTGTATACTACTTTTAACCCTCATAACAGTGGCTCTATACTTGACTTTCCTGAGGATGAAAATAATTCAATTTGGTTTTTCTTAATCTTTAACCTTGAGTCTTTTCTTTCTCTTTTGAATGCCCAGAAACAGGTTGTTTGGATTCAAGAACATTCTGAGATTGCTCATGGAGCAATTAGCAGCACTGTGCAATTCACACTTCTTACACTTCTTTAAATATCACTTCTTTCAGATTTCTCTTGTGATTCCAAGATAACAAGAACTTCACTTGTAATCTCAGCACTCAGGAGGCTGAGGCATGTGGATTACTGCGAGTTCAAGGGCATCCTGGGCTATACAGTTAGTTCAAGGTCAGCCTGAACTACATAGGGAGGGGAAAACAAACTAGAGTCAATGTTGTTAGGAACACTGCCCTCTCTTCCCAAATCAACCCATGTATTTTCTATTTTTAGTCTGTGTTTTGTTTGCCCTTATAATTTGTAAGCTCACTGGACAGGAAACAATTGTTAATCTTTCAAGTTGGAACAGCCCCAAGCACATGGTTATTAATGGTAACATGTCATAAATGTCCTTGGTTGTAAAAACTACAATGTTAAACACCATTTGAGCTTCTCGCTTTTATTTTCCTTAATTCCTGGGTTGATGGTTTTAATTTGGATTTTTCTCAGTAGGTGGTTCTCTTGTAAGAATGGAGAGTCAATTCTATGAGTTACAAACATTGTAAGAAAATACACTATTTAGATAGGAAGATCTGATAATTCCATTTTCCCAACAGAATACAGTGGTTAGTAGTGTGACTGAAATCTAGTCCCTTTAGCTCAATTTAGCTCATTGTTTTGTTGGGCAAGTTTCTAAGACTTGTTTTTCATGTGTGAAAATCAGAAATAGTAATAACCTACCTCTAAATTTTTGTGAGCAATACAAGAAATGATTTACATTAAACATTTGACTACTAATTACTCAGTAAATGGTAACCATCATTGACCTGAAATAATTTGGCTCATTTCTGAGAAAGTGACTTTCATATAATTGATATAGCTGGTCCAGTTTTGAAATACTGAGGTCATCAATATCTTCCTTACTTCCAGTGTAAGTATATTTCTTTTTTCCTGATTTGTAATATTTTGAATTATTAGCACAACTCACAAGGCTGGGAGTTGCCCTAATGGATGAGAGAAACCTAACATTCTCTTATCACCAGATCTATATCCCTGCAGTACTAGGGACATTAGGAAGTTGTACTTAATATGGTATTATTCAAAATCTGGTCAACCTGCATTTTAGGGGTTGTTGGCAAGTCCTATTTGAAAGGAGTTAACACAGTACACTGCAAATCACAGCAAAGGCTTGAAGTCCATGATTTAGGAGTATTTTTGAAGTCCGGTCAGAAAGTAGGAATCTTGACTTGATGATGAAGTGATGACTTTGAGTTGCCTTGTTTGATACTTCAAGTTTACTTAGTTCTTAATTCTAACAGCAGGAACAAATGAAAAGTCTGGGGAAACAGTCTTTCTTTTGTGTTGATATAAATATAGTTGACAATATTCTTAAAATGGTCATTATCTGTAACAGAAAGACCTACTCCACAAAATTATTCAATACAACTTTTCATCTGTTGTGGTTTACAAGGAATGTACATCAAGTAAAAGCAAACTTAATCCTAAAATCATGTATTCATTCTTCTATGCAGCAAATTCAACAAATATTGACTGCTCACTGTGAATCTGAGTTGGCTTCTGGATATACAGTGGGATACTGAAGTTCCTTCTCTATGTCTGTCATTTCCTTTTGTTTTTTGTAATGCTGGAGATTGAATTCAAAGCCTTGGATGTACTAGATTTCTGGTTCTTGTGGGACTTTAGGCTCTTGTTGGACAGAAGGGAAAACATGCAGATAAATTAAAATGTTAGATTCCAGAAAAGAAATGAAACTGCACCGGGGACCAAAGTTTTGGAACAGAATTTTAATGTTTGGCTCTGTAATTCAATTGCTGTGTGTCTTGAACAGTTTGGGAGGTAGGAGACTGAATTGCAGGATGACTCCAGCTCGTTCACAAAGGGCCATATCATTTTAAAGTTGAATAGCCTGCAGTGACTACTGCTGCAGTGAAAAGATGTATCTTTGAGCCCTGTGGTGCCCTAAAGGAAAATATGGAGACAGCCTTTGAGGCCTAGGGATGACTTTGCGGCCCAAGGCACACTGCACGTGTCAGTTGTTGGGAAAACCCAGGGGCGGGGCCTTGGCTCGCGTCCGTTGGGCGGGGCTGCTTTCTGCCCCACGCCCTCCTGCTACGTCATCCAGCCACTTCCCCTCCCCTCACTGGGAGTCGCACGCGCGGAAGTAAACACCTTGACGTCATCAGGGCGCGTCTCCGCCTTTCCCCTCCCATCCTTCCAGATCCGTGGACGTGCTCACCTCCGCTCCGGGCCAGGTCTATGTCCCGGTTTCCCGCCGTCGCGGGCAGGGCGCCAAGGCGGCAGGAGGAGGGTGAGCGTTCAAGAGAGCTCCAGGAAGAGCGGTCTTCGGCTGTTTCCATCGCTAATAGAGGTGCGGTCCGCGGGACGCTACGAAATCCAGCGAGAGTTACGGCAGGGGGTTTTGGGGGGAATAAAAGTACGCCTTTGGCAGGCAGAGTAGCAGCTGGGAGGGAGCTGTGGCTTTTTCCTGGTCCTCCAAACCTGAGGCGAACTTTGTGTCCAGTGAGCACTTTGGTTTAGAGGGGGGCGATCCCAAACCCAAGTTAGGTAAAAACCTTGCTGGGGGCAGAAAAGTGAACCCCTAATGTCCAAATGCATTGTTATTTAACAGGCTCATAAAGCCTTTGTTCTCTTCCCATGCATCGTCCCCCACCCCCTTTTCTTCGGGCTGCCAGCCTGCCTTTGGGTATGGTATGAAGGGAGCCAGTTTCCAGGAGCCAGTTTCCATGGTTACCCACCACTTGGCCTTCTGGGATATCAGTCACTCTGAACAAGGACCTAACTTGAACCATGAATCAAAGGCAAACACAGGTGGCTTCTAATTCAACTCAGGGTTTATAAACCTTTACTTACAAATTGTACATGGGTGATTTAACTGAATAAGTCAGAGAGTGATCCCTTCTAGCCCTAGAATTCTACTACCTTCTTTTCAGCTGTGAGACATTGTCATAGATGTCATTACAGGTCTTCTAATTGCACATTTGTGTTTCTGTTACTACAGAAGAGAAAGGATGCACATCACAAGAGGGAGGTACTACTCCAACTTTTCCTATTCAGAAACAAAGAAAAAAGCTTATTCAAGCTGTGAGGGACAATTCATTCCTTATTGTTACTGGAAATACAGGAAGTGGCAAAACAACTCAACTCCCAAAATATCTATACGAAGCAGGTAATTTTATTCCAGGATAATATTGGAAGTATTTGGGCCTAATAGGAGTTCTGTGCTACAAAAATGCCAATTACTTGCCTTATAGTTCCCTTCTTTTTGTGCACTCCCTATATCTCCTTTGCTTCTTTATGGTCCTATTTCCAATTCATAAATTAGTTGGGTGACAAATGGTTCCACTTTTAACTACCATAATCATAAAGAATGACAGGGAGATGTTAATCTTATAGAATAAGGCTGTTTTGTAGTAGACTGTTAACTGTTTGGTATTGAAATAATTTTGAGAGGAAAAGGATGTGGTCATTTCTGTTATTGATGTCAGTATTGGTTCTTTCTCCAAAGCATTACCCGATAAATACTTATTCTTTGACTGTCAGCACTAAGCCAACTAACAAATTATAAAGTGTCTTTCCTTTTAGTACAGCAAAAGTTTCTATCATGAGCTTGATAAAGAGCAAAATTATAATGAATATAATTCACATAAAAAATTAAAATTTCCTTATTCGGGAGGCTGAGCAGGAGGATTGCTGTGAATTTGAGGAAAATATAGGAGCTACATAGTGAGTTTAAGATCATCCTGGACTGTGTAGTGAGATGATATCTTGAAAAAAAATTTTTAATTTGTATTAATTTATTCTAACGCATCAAATCTAATACAGCATCAAGACATAACACATAGCTGTCAATATGTATTCTTATTTTTAATAAATAAGTCCCCAATTTATGGTCCCCAAGTTCCATTCCAGGAGAACATTTGTAAGTTCAATTTGTGTGTAAGGTCAACAAAATGAGTCTTACACACTTTTGACACAAATATATAACGTAAAGCTTAAAAAAAACCCAAACACATACACAAATATGTTAAGTCCTGACTGTGTTGTACTACTGTACACTATCACACTGTGTGCATTAAGCATACAGCAGCACAGCTGTGACACTATCCAGACATATGAGGCACTTTTGCAATTTGTTTGCATCTGCAAGGTTTGTTGGTATCTGAAAGTTTGCATCTTGAATGTCCAAAAGTTGGGGACTTAATGTAAATAAATTTCCAGAATAGAAAGATTTAGTATCTTGTTAATTGTCAGGGTATCTTTTGGAAACATTCAGCTAGTTTTTTGTTAATAGACTAGAAGCAGTTTAACTGTAGAAGGAAGAAGCAGCTGCTAATGTATTTTTCACTTCTGGTTTTGATAGGTTTTTCACAACATGGTATGATTGGTGTGACTCAACCACGAAAAGTAGCTGCTATATCAGTTGCGCAGAGGGTTGCTGAAGAAATGAAATGCTCTTTGGGATCCAAAGTGGGATACCAAGTTCGTTTTGATGATTGCAGCTCTAAGGTACAAGAGGTTTTTTTTTTTTTTTTTTTTTGGTGATGCTGGGAATCAAACCCAGGGCTTCTTGTGTGCTAGGCAAGCACTCTGCCACTGACCTACGTGCCCAGCACCTGTATAAAAGTTCTGTTGGCAGCTAAGTACTATAAGCTTACGGAAAAAAGTGGAGAAAGTTCTGAAAGATTTTAAACTTCAAACATATATATATATTTTAAGGAAACAAAGTTTCAGGTTAGTGTTAATTTTTTATTGCCCATTATTAATTCTTTAGTTTTGAAGTATCTGATGTTTCTGCCATTTTCTTCCTCCTTAGTTTATAAGTGACAATTATGTTCATTTTTTCTCAGTCTCATTTTTTAGCCATAAATGACATTGACATGTTGGTTACCTTGTATTTAGGAAAAAATCTTTTTTATTGTAACACTTGCGTAACATAAAGTTTACCATTTTAAGCATTTATAATTGTACAATTCGGTGCTGTTAAGTACATTGACAATGTTGTGTGTCTGTCACTATTAACTGTTCTTGTGTGTGGTGCTAGGCATAGCAAGCACTCTATCTCTGAGCCCTACCTCTGCTCTGTCAGCAAGTATTTTTGATATATCTTTTATGAGCATGGTGCTAGCAAGTTAAGAATTGTTTTCTTTTTTGTCATTAAATGTGATTTACATTTTCTCTGCTTGATAGAAAATAATCCCTAATTATGTTTTCTAGTAGGTGGGGCCATCAAATGTGGCACAGACTAACTTTCCCTAAAATGCTATCTTTGCCTTCTTAGTCGTTGCTTCTTTTTACCTTCCTTTGTTTAAAGCTATCATTGCTGTCTTTGAACCTTATTCTTACTTTATTTTTATCCTGGTAAAGTAAGACCATTTTTTTTTAAAATGCGAGAACAAGCAGGGAAGAGAAGAGAATGAGTAGGAAGTATATGTATACTTCATATTTCTTCTGCCTTTTCCCCTGAATCCTCTATAACTGTGACTGAGGGAGATGAATCCAATTTCCTTACTGTTTCCTCCAGTTTGCTCACCTGAAGCCATTGCATTTTCATGCCACTTTCTACTGACTTCTTTGTATCTCTTTATTGATGATTTTTGCTGCTTTATCCCAGGATACATACTTTAGTTCTTCATCTGTATAGATCACATGTTTCAAAATTTATTTACATTAGACTATGTTATGTTTTGATCACATTGGTTTGATCATTTGATGTCTGCATTTTGGGAAGAAATTTAATCGAGGAAGTAGTGGTAAATTTTTGTGATGCTGTATACTGATATATTCTGCTTTGAACATTAGGAAACAGCAATCAAATACATGACTGATGGATGTTTACTGAAACATATTCTGGGAGATCCAAATCTTACTAAATTCAGTGTTATTATTTTGGATGAAGCCCATGAGAGAACTTTAACTACAGTGAGTGTTTTAATGTATTTTTTTTAATTAACAAATTTTTACTTGTTTGGGTAGCTTTTAGGAGATTGCGAATTTCTTCCTCTTACTTACATTTTGTCTGTTGAAATAGAGATTCCTCGGTTAGGATAGCCATGTATTTAAAATAGGTTAGGCGATAGGCACACTTGTGACTTACTACAGTTTACTTTTCTTTCAGGACATCTTATTTGGCTTATTGAAGAAGCTATTTCAGGAGAAGTCTCCCAATAGGAAGGAGCATTTAAAGGTGGTGGTAATGTCGGCAACTATGGAATTAACCAAGCTCTCTGCATTCTTTGGAAATTGCCCGATATTTGATATACCTGGAAGGCTTTATCCAGTTAGAGAGAAATTCTGCAATTTGATTGGCCCACGAGACAGAGAAAATACTGCATATATTCAAGCGGTATTACTTGCCATCTTTTTTATGTCTCTTGTATCTTTGTGATTCTTGTTAATTGGGTAGTTTGCCAAATTCACTTGTTCTCTACTATTTTAGTCTTTGTGAGTTCTAGTGCTTTTGAGAGCCAAATGTAATTTTTTCAAGACCAACGGGAAGTATGAGAATTGCTATATTTCCACTCACATATCATGATTGTGTTTCTTGCCTTAGATTGTGAAAGTGACCATGGACATCCATTTGAATGAAATGGCTGGAGACATCTTGGTTTTTCTAACTGGTGAGCATCCCATACCAGGTTTTAAAATGTTTAGTGTTTGTGGACTTTTTGTTTTGAGACAGGTTCTCAATATGTTGCCCAAGCTAGCCTTGAACTCTTGGGCTCAGGTGATCCTCCTGCCTCAGTTCCCTGAGTAACTGGTGCTAGAGGCATGAGCCACTGTGCCCAGCTAATACCTACTATTTGCAAGTTGGGGATGTGCCATTAGAGTCCACCTCTGTTGGACCATCTGAGCTCTCCTCATCTTTTTGTGATTATCTGAATAATTTTAGATAAAAGATGTCAGGCGGGGTGTGGTGGTGAACAGCTGTAAATCCCAGCACTTGAAGGGCTGAGGCAGGAGGATCCTGTGAGTTCAAGGCCGTCCTGGGTTCTACATAGTGAGACTCTGTCTCAAAAAAACTAAAAAAAAAAAAAAGAAAAGAAAAGAGAAAAAGATGTCAGGCATGTTAGTAAATACATATAAAACACACTACTGGCCCCTTTAGGACAAAGGAATTAAGTGGTAAGGTATTTTTTATTTGTACCTGTGACTTATAATCAGACAGCCTATGTTTCTGGCATTTCTAACTTAGCTCTGCACTGTAGCTTTGGCTTCACTCTCACTGCTTCACCAGTCACCCTTTTAGGGGCACCTGGCAGGGACTGTGACCCTGTCACACATTCTTGCCTGGCTTTCCAGACCTTATGCAATCTATTTGAAACCCTTTGTGACCCCAAAACTCATATTGTCTGTGTGCCTGAAAAAACAATACCACATGTACAATGCCAGGATCTGTCATCTGCTCATACTGTAACTGGACTCCCTGGGACCATGGCTGCAGAGGACTCTCGAGTGCTTGGATGGCTGAGCACAGTGAAATGAATCCCAAGGAAACCCTTTTTGAATACGTATCTTAATGAATTCTCCTCAAAAGAAAGATTCACAGTTTTATACCCTAGAGTGCACGGTGAGGTGAGATATTGCTGATTGCTGAGATACTCTCAAGGCATCTTTCCTGTTTTTGTTTGTTTGTTTGTTTTGTTTTTTGAGACAGAGTCTTCTGTGTAGTTTAGACTGACCTCATTTTGCTGCCCAGGCTGGCCTCAAATTCACAGCAATCCTCCAGTTTCAGCCTCCTTAGTGCTGGGATTACACCCTGGCTCTTTTCATATTATCTTGATGCAAAATACTTGGTTCATTTTTCATGGTAATCTATGCTGCTCCAAACTGTGCTTTGCCCTAACTTTTCAAGTGCTTTCTTTCTGGCAAAACTGTAAACTTTGAAATCATTTAGCTCTGTGCTTTGCTTCTGATTCTCAATGTAGATAAGCATGTAAGCAGCCAGCAGTACTCATGCAACAGCTCAAACTATTGGGCTGCCTTAAAATTTCCTTTGCTGTATTATTTAGTCTGCTGCCCTTAATGTCATTCTCTGAGTCTCAGAATTTGGGGAAAATATAAACAAATATTCTGCCACGTGGACTGTATTCTAACTGCTAGTGGAGTCTGTGTTTCTAACTAAAACCTTCCGAGCCTGTCCTTTATTTTCTACATTCCTATCGGCCTTTGATCTGAGCTCTGACCAGTAATGCAGTCAAGCACTGCCTACAACATTCTAGGGCTTCTGTAGCCTGCATCTTCAGACCTTTCCAAAATGCTTCTGTAAACTCATTGCAAAATCTTCTAAATCACATGATCAAGTACATTCACAGCCCTGGTCTCACCCGTGGCACTGCTTTTCTATTTTCCTGCTACTGGGACAAAGTATCCAATATCTGTATCTTAGAAGAGGAGAAGTGTATTATGGCATGGCGGAGGGAAGCTATTCTCTGCACAGTGGCCAGGAAGCTGAGCAGGAGGAGGAGAAGCCAGACCAACAGTATATACATTGAGGTCCTGTTCCCAGTGACACTCTCCCCTTTCAACTAGGTCCCATCTCCAAACATGAAACTTTTTGGGGACAGTGTAGACGTAAACTATAGCAATACTTAAATTCAGTATCTCCCTTTTTAGTTTATTGTGTGTGAACAATTTAGTGAGTCTTCCTCAAAGTCTTTGTTACGATGAATAGTGTGAAGATGCCAGGTGAGGTGGTGCACACCTGTAATCCCAGCACTGAAAGGCTGAGGCAGGAGAATTGCTTTGAGTTCAAGGCCAACCTGTCTCAAAAAAAAAGAATGTGAAGATTTTTATTCTTTTAAAAATTTAACTTCCTGGGAAAATAGTGTTTCTTCTCTTGAATTTTATTGTTGAGTTTTGGTACAACTTAGGTATTTATCTCTTATAGATGAAATAAGAGATTTAAAATAATGGCTAAACCAAAGTAATTTTAATCTGGACTTGCATTCTTAAGTACTTTGCTGTTCAGTTGTTGAATTTTTTTCTTTCCTATTTCAGGCCAGTTTGAAATTGAAAAAAGTTGTGAGTTACTTTTTCAAATGGCAGAGTCTGTTGATTATGATTATGATGTTCAAGATACCACTCTAGATGGCTTGTTGATATTGCCCTGTTATGGATCTATGACAACAGGTAATTCCTCATTAAGACAGAAAATACGACTTTTTAAAAAAATGTTTTATTGAATTATATCATATATATAATGTTTAGGTCAATAAATTTTATCACCTAACCTCACTTTTGCAACTAACACCCTAATCATGAAATGGATCACCAAAAGGACCATCATCCCTTGAAAGAAGTGATTTTTTTTTACTTGAATCTTTTCATATAAACTTTTCCAAGAGTGTTCTATGTCCCTTTTACTGTTAATAGTGGGCTCTGTACTCTCTCAGGCAAACAAAAATATTGTGGGAGATTGATTCTTTGAAACAAGGAACAAGGACATACAGTGGTATTTCATTTCATGAGTAATGTTCTATGCTTCTGGTCACAATCCAAATTGACGAGAACCAAATCAAATTTCCCCATAATGTCAACAGTGAGCCAAATCATTGATTTTTTTTCTCGTCCAATTCAGTTTGGAACCAGAATTGTGGAAAGAATTAAGTTCCTGAATGGAGGCAACAGTAAATTTCTTAATAGTAGTACTGTAAATCACACTTAATTTGCCACTGCCCCAGAATTTCTAGAAATCATATACTGTGTTCAGATACATATAAACACAATGGATTGTTTTCTTTTTGAAGCAAACTTATATTAGTCTGCTTTTCTTGCATGATCATGGTTGTTTTATTGTGTATATTTGTTGAGAACTGGAAGAGCAAATGCAAAATCTTGTTCTGATATTTGGTCATAAATATTGTTGAATGAGATAATTTGGTAAAACTTTTATTACAGAATTAACCTTAAGTTGTTAGAGTTTGATTAGGATTAGAAATTTAACTGTTTTCCTATTGAATGTATATGGCTGATGTTGTTGAGTAGGTGATTCTTTTTATAGTACTAAAACATGTTTCAGAGTATGTGCATTGGTTGAGAAACACAGACTATATGCTATTTTGAAAGTCAATCTCGGATTTTTTGTTATGTTTTGTTTTGGTTTGATTTTATGAGAGTATGTCTCACTATGTAATTTGGGCTGGCCTTGAACTCAATATATAGTCCAGGCTGGTCTGATTTGATGATTGTCCTGCTGCTGCCTCCTGAGTGCTGGGATTACAGGCACATGCCCCCGTGTTTGACTTAGAAATCTCTTTTGTGATGATCTTAGGTACTTTTCTCTCAATATTGAAGCATAGATCTCATATTAGGGTTTTATATCTTCATGGAAATTCTTAGGGTTATTACTGGATATTTAAGGTTCTTGCTGGGCGTGTTGACACATGCCTATCTGTAATACCAGCATTTAGGAGGCTGAGGTAAGAAGATCCGCCATGCATTTGAGCTACATAAATGAGTTCAAGGCCAGCCTGCACTACATAGTGAGACCTTGTCTTAAACCTCCCTTCAGATAAAAGATTCTTGTTTTCTGGAAGTTTGTTCTGCTGACTTATAATTCACTTTGTAACTAATAAATTATGAACTCATGATGGTCACTTCATTATTAACTATTAATTAAATAAGTATATATTTTTCTGTTAATTTCATTTTTCTTACTGCCGCATTGAAAATAATATTCTGTATCTGCTATTGCCTCTTTTGACTTCTTGACATCTAATTTTTACAATGTTAAAGGTTATTAGTGACCTCTCGTTTCTCAATTTGCATGGCTTTTCCATTTTTTAAAAAGTTTTTTGTTTTATGAAAAGAACCATAGAATCTTCTTGAAGTGCTGTCCTCAGGGATAATAATTAAATTATCTGGTACTCCTGCCTACTGTTTTTCTGAGGCTGTGGTAGGCCTTTCCTCTTCCCTAGTTTCATTCCTTGTAAATGTGATTTTTTTTTCATCTTTAAAGATTTCATCTTTGGAGAAGTTGGTTTTTAGGACTCACTTGTCACTTCTAAAAACAATTCCTGAGATCTGTCTCTAATTCTGTGTCACTTCTGTGCTCTAAACCGCCTCGACCCTGAAAGTTCTGTGTCGTATCATTCCAGATCATTCAATCTAAGCAAGTGATATCTCTGATAGATGTTACTTTACCTTTGTTTTGTTCAGATCATTTCTTATTCTTTCATCCACTGCTAGACTTGAGATCTTAGTTGTTTATATGACCTGCTAACTCATTTTCCCTAGTTTAATGTACTGATCTACCTGCAGTGAAAAACATCATCTTCCAAAAGTATAGCAGTGATTTTGTCCGTCCTCTGGCAGTCATTCCCTACTGCCACCTGGATTAAAATGGCAATCTAATATTCTGGCATTCATTATCCTTCCAGCATGACTACAACCTGCTTTCACCCTTATTTCTCCATTGTATATAATTTTCTTTGTTGGCCTATGTGTAAAATTGGTAAAGATGTGTGACTGGATGTGTGTAGAGCTGTTACAGTTCTGTTAATTTTAGTTTCCCTTCAGATTTCAAAAGGTTAGCTACTAGTGGTCCGTTATGAGTATAATAATAATGATTTTAGCAGTTTAAAGCAGTGCAAAGAGCCATTCAGAGGGAGCTCAGGAGCGGTACTGAGTAACGGGTGAGGTAGAATTGGATGAAGTACGGAGAGTGGCAGGCTTTCTTTTATAGCCTGGCTAGTACAGCACAGCATTTATTTTCTCTATTTGGGTGATGAAGAGACACTTTTATAACGTTATTTTCATTATTCCTTGTTATACCTGGGGTTCATAAAACTTGCACTTGGGAGTGAGGCAAGGGAAAAAAGTTTCTTGCTTGTTGCCTGGTGATTCAGCAGTGACCCACAGCTGGGTTTAGTGAGTAGGTAAAACTTAGGATGTGGCCATTTTATATTTGCTTTTTTCCCTACACTAGCCATGGGAATGGCTCCCTGTATTAAAGGAACATTTTGCCTGGCATGGTAGTGTAACCCAGAGGCTGAGACAGTAGGATTACCAAGAGTTCAAAGCCAGCCTGAACTGCATAGCGAGCCCCTGTCTCAAAAAGACCAAAAAAAAAAAGAAATTCAAAAACTGTAGAAAATTATAAAATATTTCCCACTGTGCAGAATTAACAACCGTCTCAGCAGATTTGCTCCAGTTGTCTTTAAGAAAAATTACTCAGTTGAAGGGAAAAAAATGCTATTTTACTATAAATGATTCGATGAGTATAGAAAATTATAAAGATAAAAGTAAAAGCTTTTCTTAAATTATTCTACACAGGAATAAACCATCTTTAACACAGTAAAAACATCCAGATGCATGCGTGTGTGTGGATACATAGAGTGAAAAGTAGGTGGAGAGGTTGCTAGTTGCTTTCCAAGGATGAGGCCTTCTGTCTTTTCTCTATCTTCCCCTGCTCATTTTTGTTGATTTCATGTTGTTCATATATGTGCAGTGGTCTCCATCAGTTTTATATGTTTGAAAGTGAGGCTTTTGTATACTATATCTTGACCTAGTTTTATCTTCTTGGGTCACACTTTTCCTTCAAACTTGATTGGCATTGTCTTGTTGTCTTCTGGCATTGACTGGCTCCAGCCAGGTCTGAGGGTAGCCTGATTTTTTTTGTAAGTGATTTGATTTTTTCCTGTTTGATTGCCTAAAAATTTCTGGTTTTAAAATCCTCAAAGTCCAGTAGTAATTAGGATGGTTTTGGTGTGAGTGTTTTATATTAAAATTTTACAGTCTGATACATTTATTTTTATAAATCTTACTGAATTATAATTTACAAATAAAATAATTATTTTATTTATGTAATTGCCTGAGTTTTTACAGGATATATATTACCTTTCTAACCATCATCACCACAAACCTAATGGGGGGCATTTCTGATGTGTTCTTTTTATCTGCAAATTCAATTCTTTGTTTCAGGGAAAGTTTCTTGTGTTGTGTCTTTGAATTTAGTGATGTCCTGTTTATTGGTCTTTCTGTTTCAGGGATGCTAATTATTCTTATGTTGGAGAATCTATGTCTTCCATATTTTTTAGTTTTCTTTCACCTCCTTTATCTTTTTCGAGTCTATTTACTTATATCAATCCTTTATGTCATGAATTTTTCAAGTCATGTTCCTGACAGTTATCCCGGCACTTTTGCCTAACCCAAATGGCTTCTTGGGGTGGGGCAGAGTTGAAGCTAATTCTGTTTCTACCTTTTTGTTGTTCTCCAGGTTTATATTGTTTTTTTTGTCTCTTTGAAAAGTTTTGAAGTATATGATTATATTTCTTTTATTTACATATCACACACTTCTGCACAAATATATTTGTGCTTTATACTTTTTTTTGGGTGGTATTCGTGACAAATTCTATGAGGACTTTGAGTTGCCCGTACCGCTTGTCATATGCAGTACATCTGTCTCACATACTTTACCCTGTTGAGAGTGTTGTATGGTCTTTCTTTATTTAGTTTATTTTGTGGTAAACTTTAGAATATCTTTCTGCCCCTCTGTCAATTTTCCCCCACTTTATTAGCATCCAGGTACTGGGATAGGTGAGGAAGGCATTTTCAAATCTTTCCTAGGTGGCGAAAACCAGAGAATGGAGTTAAGGAGGAGAATTATTGTCTCTTAACAAAAACAAAGAGCATCAGGCTGGGGATTTAGCTCAGTGGCGCTTGTGGCTGCCTGCAAGGGCGAGGTCATGAGTTGGATTCCCAGTCCAAAGTGAATTAAACAACAACAAAAACCCCACAGTTTCATCCCTCACTCCTACAGCGTGAGAACTTGCTTTAGGAACATAAGTAACACTTTAACAACCCTTTATAAACAAACATAAAAGTGCATATTTGTAATTGAAATACGGTGGTAAAGTGGGTGTATGAAAAGAAAAGTGTGTAATAAATACAAGTCTTATTAAGACTGTAGTTTCAGAACTTTTTGATTATGTTGAAGAAAATGGTAAATGCATCAGGAATTTTGCTTGAACTGAAGCTATAAAAAAAAATTAGGGACCTTTAGAAATGGGTTCATTGAGCCAGGTGTGTTGGCATACATCTGTAATCCCAGCACTCAGGAGGCTGAGGCAAGAGGATCACCTGTGAGTTAAAGGCTAGTTTGGGTTATATAGAGCTCCAGACCAGCCTCAACTATATAGTGAGACCCTGTCTCAACAAACAAACAAACAGATGGATTCATTGAAGAAGAGACTTGATTATGGATAAATGTGTGCAGAAAAGACATTTCTAATTTATATAAAATTTTTGGGAATGAGTGAAAGATCCTAATTTATATAATGCATTTTTAATTTATCAATTTGTTTAACTATTTAGTGAGCACTTAATATGAGCCAGGTATTGATCTAGGTACTGAGAATCTACCTAGAATTAGAAGGAAACCCTTGTTCTGGTGAAGGTTCAGGATAGCAGAGTTAGTATGTAATTAGTAAATGTATAAACATGTAATTTGAATTATTCATCCAAGTCATCTGAAGAAATAAGCTACCTGCAACTAAGAAATATTTGAAAAAACATTTTTTTTTCCTTTGAGACAGTATTGCTACATAGTTTTGACTGGCTTGAGCTGTGTAACCCAGGCTGCTCTTGAACTGTTAGGGATCCTGTTGCTTTAGCCTCCTGAACTGGCAGAGAGGTTATAGGCATTTGCCACCATACCCAACTAGAAACACCTAGAAACTTAAAATAATTTTTATCAGATTCTTCAAACCTGAAAGAAATTGGAGTTTTTGGCATTGTATTTGGGTTTATAGCAAAACTTCTCTACACATGGCTTTTCTTCTTTTTAAAAGATGGGGTTTTGTGTTGCCTAGGCTGTCCTTGAACTCTTGGGCTCAAGAGATCCTCCTGCCTCAGCATCCTGAGTAGCTGGGACTATAGACATGTACCACTGTGACCTGCCAGTTATCTTAAGCTGAGCACTTTTTTTTTTTTTTTTTTTGGTGCTGGGGATCGAACTCATGACCTTACGTTTGCCAAGCAGGCACTTATGCCAGTGAGCTAAACCCCCGGCCCATGCTGAGCACTTTTTAATTTGAGAAATTAATTTTGGAAAGATGTGGAGGAATAGCACTATTATATAACATTATGTAAATTTACCAATCACTTGACTTCTCTGGGCTTTAGTTTACTCATCTATAAAATGAAATGGTTGGCCTAGTTTTATGATTTTAAAATGATGCTCATCTGTACCACTCCTTTTCTCCTTTGTAATAATTGACTTTGGTCTGCTTTATCTATTGAGACTACATGATCTTTACAATATTTTACTTGGAAACAGTTTTTTACTTTTTAGTGTTTTGTTGGCTGCTACTTTTCTGAAAATCAAATGGTAGACATTTAGAAAACAATTCTTTATGCAATATATTCATGTATTGTTGTAGCACTTTATAATGTATGAGAGTAAACATAAAGTAAAATATTTAAAAAGATTGTATGAAAAATATAAATACTAAGAATTTCTTTTCATATCCTGATAGTTTTGCTTGCATCCTTTCTGAAATGATTACTCTTTTTTTTAAAATTTTATTTTAAAAGGGAGTAAAATTAAACACAACAAAACAGAACAGAATGGGGCCTAAGAAAGCATGAATTTCAAAGCTAGACAACCAGAGATCTTCACTATCTGTCATATTGTCTCTTGTTTTCTTCCAAATGGTTGTCCTTATCTTTGCATATGGAGAGCTCATTCTAAATAACATAGCCAATCTTTTCACAAGACGTGTAGTTCACTGGCTCCCACTTGCTAGGCAGGGGGGAGGGGGAGGGAGAACACAGGATGGGGGACAGGACGACATAAGATGTCTGATTCTCAGCCTACACGCAGGCAGGATCACAGTTGCCCCCCAGAGATGGGAAGAGTTCCTTGTTCTCCCGGCACCCCAAGTCAACCGCACGGTGAAGGTCCCGATGCGCCAAGGTCTCTCTCCTTTGGGGCGCTGAAAGTCTGCCACACTCTCAGCCACCCCCAGAGAGGGGGGAGTTCCTTGTTCTCCCTGCA
>PVJX010037797.1:0-16723 GCA_004027295.1 Dolichotis patagonum
AACAAAAAAAAAAGCATGGTAGGACTTCTAAGAAGGATGATATTAAATCAGCAATAGCTGTCACAATGTTTTGTTTTCTTCAAAACAGCTATTCATATCATCAAGTATGATACAGTCAAACAAAACAGGATA
The DNA here is from genome assembly GCA_004027295.1 of Dolichotis patagonum. NCBI lineage: Eukaryota > Metazoa > Chordata > Mammalia > Rodentia > Caviidae > Dolichotis > Dolichotis patagonum. The sequence continues at coordinate 133 of PVJX010037797.1, forward strand.
AAACCATTCCAACTGATGATTGAAAACTTTGAAAGACTTCGAAGCTGTGAGATGGGGACTCATGCTTTCTCCCTTTTATTATTAAAGACACCACAATCCCAGATGTCAGCCCACAGCACTGCTCCCCGAGTCTCAGTCCCCATCCGGTACCATCATCCGCAGCAGCTTTCTCCATAACACAGCCCTTTACTTCCAGGACACCGCAAGGCTAGGGCAGCCGTCACGTGGCTCACGGCTCAGGCGCAGGTCCGCCCTCACCACCCTGAGCCCTCTCCTCCCAACAGCACTCTGCCACCTTGTCTCTCCCCTACACGGTCACATTCTGTCTCTTTTACACCAGAAACCTGGATCACTCCCCAGGAGAAGTCCTGCTACGATCATTCTTGATTTTCTGAGGCTCTTCAGTGGATCCCTCGCTAGTGTCCAACTTGTTTCCTACAAACCAACTCCTGCTCTTGTCAGACTGGTTTACACATTCCACACCCAGTGGAAAAATTAAGGGCCAGGCCTGGGTTACAGGAAGAGGACAGGTGGTGATCGTGGACACGTGGCCTCTCTGCTGGCTCCAGTACTCTACTGTTAAAAACAAATCACTTGCATTACCACAACATCCTATCTCAGAAAGCCTTGCAAAATAATATTCGACAACATGGATTGCCTGGTCCACGGGGGAAAAGCAATATTTTAAGCTTCTTTTCCCAGTAGTCCCTGTTTTCTGCCGCCTCTCCGGTGCTCCTTGAAATGTCCTTACCGCTCCACTTCCTAAATGACCAGCTCAAGTCCCGCCTCCGTCCTGTAGCCTGCCTACTCCATACCACAGAGGGTGGGCATCCTCACCCCGGCAAACACCCCACACACAGAGCCCTTATTCTGCAATGTTCACTTACTCTCCTCTACTCCCATGACATTTTCTATGCTCTTTTCCCTGTTTATCACTCTACCCCTTGTTCCTCCACACGGCATATAAGCTCTTAAAGAGAATCTGGCCTCTGCCTCATACATCTGGACACTCCCTGTCCCCTGTCCCAGAGAGGGGCACTAAACACTGACAGCACACAGTGCTTCACGTTATCAATGCAGAGAGACGTCCAGTACCAGGAATCCTCGCTTCATGGTTACCTATTTCTGATGGTCAGTGGTACAGGTTTACTGGCCCCTCCAGCTGGTACCCAACAGCAAGTTTGTACTTCAGAACTCTGACTCAAACCTTTGTCTCCGAGGCGATTTCCAGAGTGGCAGTCAGCCTCTGCACCTCATCTTGCGCCTTGTCCTCCTCCTGCTTCACATCTCTCAGCTGCTGGCGCAAGTTCATCACTTCAAGATGCAACAGCTTCAAATCTTTGGAATGCTCCTCCTGTATTATATTCAGCCGATCCTTCAGTATAGCTACCAGACATCACCACAGCGGCATCAGGCAGGAGGATGAGGAGAGCAAAAGGAAAGAATTATAAACTCATCAAGTATTCGCACAGGACCACACTTCCGGTGACTCGCCTCTCTCTGTACCTGTTTTTTGTGGATTCAAATCCTTTTCAGTTTGCAGACAAAAGATGTTCATCTTTAAGGACTGGATAAGGCTTTCCAGATGGCACATTCGATTTACTAGAAACTCACAGTTCTTCCACAAGACATTTGTCTTTCCTGGATAGATTACTTCACTCTGGCGGGGAATAGTAACTTTCTGGTTGGCAGGGTCTTCGAAATGGTTTGGAGTTTCCAGCAGACTTCTGGACAAAGATCCCAATAAAACAGTGTTACGCAATGCCATCTGTACTGAGGTGACCCCGACCCGAGTCCACGCAGCCTTTCTGCTAAGAATTATTTGACAGTTGCATCACATGCTAGAAGAGGCTCACTCTCCATTTGCCCACAGATGCACCGAGTGAACACCCACACACAAACCAGTTTCCCCTATGAGAAGGTCAGAGATAAATTGAGAGAGGCACACGGCTGATTGAAAAAGACACACATCAAATGGGCTCAGAGTTCCCAGAAGGAGCTTGCCAGAGCGCTCTGCCAACTGCTGCTGCAGACAGCTTCTGGTCATCAGCAGAGCGAGCAGGGGAAAGGGCTTGGGGTGCTGCTCTAACCTCTGCAGGACGGCAGAGGTCCAAGTCTGTTGGATCAGTTAACTTTCTGCTCAGGGTAGTCAGAAGCTCAACTGTCAGCAGAAAAAGCATTTGACAAAATCCAACATCCTTGCATGATAAAAGCTCTCTACAAATTATAAAGAAAACGAATGTTCCTCAACACAGTAAAGGCTGCCTGTGAAAACCCCACGGAGGACATACTTCACGGTGCTAAGCTGAAAGCTTTTGCTGTAAGATCAGGAAGAGACTAAAGTGCCTCTTCTCTTTACTATTCAACATATGCTGAAAGTCCCAGCCATGGAATTAGGCAAGAAAAAGAACTGAAAGACATTCAGATCAGAAAGCAAGAAGTGCACCTGCCTCATTCTGCTAAGATATGCTTTTTTATTTTGTTTTTGATTTTATGAGACAGTCTTGCCACGTGGTCCAGGCCAGCCTTGAACTCACTATGTAGCCCAGGTCAGCCTCAAACTCACAGCAATCCTCCTGCTTCAGCCTCCCGAGTGCTGGTATTACAGGTGTGTGCCACCATTCCTGGCTTCTAAGATATGATATTATCTGCAGAAAACACTGAAGACACCAAAGAACTAATAAATTCAGTAAAGATGCAATATAAAAATTAACATACAAAGATAGATAGAACATTAACATAAAAAACTTAGTTGCATTTCTATACATCAACATTAAACTACCTGAAGAAGAAACTAGGAAAACAATTCCCACATGCTACAGAATCAAAAACAAACAGGAATAAATTTAATCAAGGAGATGAACAATCTGTTCTCTAAAACTACAGAACCCTAACAAAAGAAATTAAAGATGACACAAATAAGTGGAAAGACATCCCAGGATCATGACTGGGAAGAGCTAAAACAGTTAAACTATGCATGCTACCCAACCAATGTATTGTCAAAGCAATCCCTATTCAAATTCCAATAGCATTTTTCATAGATTAAAAAAAAACACCTAAAATTCATATAGATAACAAAAGACCCCCAACAGTCAAAGAAGTCTAGAGCAAAAACACATACTACCTGAGTTCAAGCTATATCACAAAGCTATTAAAATCAAAATAGCATGGTACTGGCATAAAAAGACACATCAACTGGTAGAAGAGGACAGCCAGCCTGAAATAAACCCATGTGCTTACATTCAATTGATTTTCAACAAAGGTACAAGAACACACAGTGGAGAAAGGACAATCTCTTCATTAATGGTGTTAGGGAAACTGATTACCCATATGCAAAGTGACTGAACCCATATACAAGAGTCAACTTAAAACTGATTAGAGATCTAAACGTAGGACCTGAAGCTACGAGGGGGAAATATAAGGAAGAAGCTCTTTGATTTTAGGCTTAGCAGTGATTCCTTGGGTATGATCCCAAAGCAAAAGCAAAAGCAGACAAGCAGACACTACATCAAACTAAAAAGTTTATGCACAGCCAATGAGAGAACAGAGTGAAAAGACAACCTGCACACTGAGAGAAGAATTTGCAAATTGTAATACTCCCTTCCCTCCTTTCTTCCCTTCCCTTCCTCCTTCCCTCCTTCCTCACTTCCCTCCCTCACTCCTTCCTTTCTTCCTCCTTCATTCCTCTACTCCTGCCTTCCTCTGTAGTCCTGGGACAGAACCCAGGACCTCATGCATGGTAGGCTAACACTATTACTGAGCTCTATCCCTAGTTCCTAGGTCTGAATTTTTTTTTTTTATTGCAATAGAGGAATAAGTTCTACAACCCACTGTGCAACACAGTGGATATAGTTAATAATTAGATGCTGTATACTGTATTTTTAAATTGCAAAAGGAATAATTTTAAATGTTTTTGCAGAAATGAGTATGTGAGGTTTGGGTAGATTATCCTGACTTACTCATTCCACAAGGTATATGTGTATCATGGCATCCATGTACCCCACTGTGGTCAGGGCTTATGATTTTCTATTGCCTCAGCATTCATTTTATTTTATTATATTCTTTGGTACTTTCTGAGACAGGTTCTCACTATGTAGCCCAGGCTGCCCTTAAACATTCACTGATCCTCCTGCCTCAGCTTCCCGAGGGCTGGAATTTCAGGTGCATACCACCATGCCTGGCATACCAAATCTAATCTTTAAATACTATGGAGTTATTCATTTTGTATTTTAATAACAACTATGCACTATTATGCCTTAATGAAGTATTCAAGAAATTATTTTTTAAAAAATGCACCAATTCATTCCATATCAATGCTTAAGCACCCAGATTCCTGAGGCCACAGATCACCCAACTTTTAAAGCCAACAACTCTTTTAGAAGTACCAGGGGAAGAAACAGTTCTTTTCTGAGTACCTCATTCCAATTGGGGAATCTTTAAAGATCTGAAGCCGGTCTTTTAACTTACAATAAATACGGGAGAAAAAGTGAAGACCTGATTAACAGCATGAAGCAATGCTTTAGACTTTCCCCTTAATTGATTTTAAAATAAGAACTAAAATTTTTAATTGTATGAAAAATCACATGTTTTTCAATGCCACGTTGGAAGTGAACAGAATGCTTACTTCCTGCCTAATGAGCACACCCTAAACAACTGTGTGGAGGACAGTGGCAGTCACTATCATTGAACAAGTCATCTCACAGAGATTTTCTAACTGTCACCCTCAGTGCTTTCCCACACTCCCATCTCTTGCCGGCCACTGTGACGCCTCATCATTAAGCAGTGCAGCAAAATTCCCCAAGGACAGAGACCCAGTCCACTTTCTTGTGTTACCTTTTGTCCCCGCAATCCAGCATTATTAGGTCGTCCCTCAGGGAACTGGTCTGTTCCTCCACTACTCGCATCCTTTGCTGAAGCACCGTGAATGTTTCGGAAGCCGTGGTGTTGATGTGGGTTGGAGAGACCACTGGTCTACACACTGCAGTGTCCATGCATACCTACGATTAAAACCACAACGTCTCTGTTACGGTGGAAGCAGTCGTCGCCCTGATTACCCATCTTCCCGCTGAGCTCAGGAATGGCTTTGTCTCCTACTTTGGTGGGCAGAGGCATTAAAAACCAGTTTGTTGTTCACCACCTCTCTTTGCCCTCTGCCTCGATGGGCAACATCCCGGACAGGTCTGCTCCCTGTGCAAGGGTCCCGGAGTAAAGATGACACCAACAGGGCCTGTGACCTTTGTCACACAGTGTGAGTAAGCAGTCGAGCCATCAGCCAGGTCACTAAGCCTGAGACTGCTGAGCGGTTCGTTATTGCATCATAATTTAGTCTGCCCTATTGCTCCTGTTAGTCACATACTAGGAGCTCTGACTTAGCCAGGGGAGTTATTTTTACCTCTTGATAACTAGGTTATTTTCATTGTAGTTATTTTCAACTAACCTTTCTGAAAGAGGTCTATGCTTAGATCTCTGAAGAGATGTTGTAAAATACCTGATTTGCCAACTAAATATTCTACATTGAAACAGCAATTTAAAAACAATTTACAGCCTTAACTTCATAGCAGAAACTAAGATCCTTCTACTGCTAGTGACATGAAATTTCCGGGCTCCAACCCCAAATCTCAGGGAAACAAAGTGAGAAATATGAGAACAGATGTCACCAAGATGGCTGACTAATGTTGCCTGGCGCACATCTCTCCACAAGGACCAAAACAGACCATATTCTGCCAGTGTATCTGAGGACAGTGACAAGAGCAAAGTGGAGACGTGGCGGAGAGGTTGCAGGGACACACAGTGAATCCACACGGAAGGGAAGTAAGCACACCGCAGCTGCCGTGCCGTTTCTCAGGTAGATCAACCCTGAATCCAGGAGGACTGCACGGAGTGGGGAAGGTTAGTTAGGAGGAGGCCCTTGCCCCCGAGGGAAGCTCTGAGGACACTCATTGCCACACTGACCCAAAGAGAGAGGCCAGCCTAGGTTACACCCTCCCCAATCCAGTCCTCCCCAGCCTGTCCACACAGCACCTGCCTGTGACCCTGTCCACTGGGGTCCTGTGAAGTGGCCAGGCAGCTGCCCTGGCACCTTGGCCACCCTGGCTGTGCACAGTGGTTTGGTGGCTCCAACTGCTGGCTGTGTCACAGACCTGGGAGTAACTGGCAGCCTGCCCAGGCCCTGGCAGCACCCAGGCAGAAGCTCCCACCTTCTCAGCTTCCCAAAGCCACAAGCAGCAGCCATACAGCTTTGCTCACCAGCCCTGGGTCCCAGGAAGCAGCGGGGCAGTGCACCCTGGGAAAGGCGGTCTCCTGACACCCTCAAGAGAGACCTGCAAAACCCCTAGACGCTGAGAGCAGCCTGGCCCCATATAGTCCTCAGCTACTGACAGTCACTACACCCACCTGGGCCTTCCAGGCCAACACTGCCCCTGCACAGCACTTGGCAAGACACTTCCACAAATCCAGCAGCACAGGCCACTGAGGTAACACAGGAAAGAGATGCCCACAGGCAGTGCCCAAATTGACCAGAGCTGAAAAGCCGCATGGACCCAACACTACTATGTCCACCTGGAATGAAAGCCAAGGCAGTGTGCCCAACGGCCGTCCCAGCACACAGCTCCAGGAGAAAGTCCCTTACTAGGAAACCTGCCCTGAACACTGATAGAGGCAGCTGATCTACCAGATGTGCAAACTCAAGACAGGAACACAGAAGCATGGAAAAGCAACAAGACCAAAGGAGCACAGACATTCTGTAGCAACAGATCCCAAAGAAAAAGAAATGGACAGACTGCCTGAAAAGTAATTCGAAATAATAACTTTAAAGAAATTCAATGATATAAACAGACAATTCAATAAAATTAGAAAAAAGTCATGATATGAATGTGAAATTTAACAAAGAAGTGGAGATCATGGAAAAAGACTAAACAGAAATCTTAGAGCTGAAGAATTCAATGGGTGAACTAAAAAATACAGTTGAGACAACCACAGACTAGACTAAGCAAAGGAAAGAGTTTCTGAACCTAAGAACAGATCTTCTGAAATAACCCAGGAGAAAAAGGGCGGAGAGGGAGAAGGGAGAAGGGAAGAAATGAGGAGGGAGAGCAGATGGTTGGTTTATTCTGAGACTTACACAGCATCATTAGGCAAATACTTGTAATATGTAAACGTCAGAAGGAGAAAAAAAAAAGCATACAAAATCAAATGAAATAATAGCTGAAAACTTTCCAAATCCTGGGTAAGATATGTATATCCAGGTCCAGGAAACTATAAGGATCTCAAATATACTCAGCAGTGGAATTGCTGAAATACACTGAACTACGTTCCTTTCTAAAGCATATTATAGTCAGTCTATCAAAAACATAAAAAATGAATTTTAAAAATAGCAAGAGAAAAACATCAAATCACGTGAAAGGAAATTCCCAGTAGACTAATAGATTTCTCTGCAGAAACTTTAGAGGTTGGGATGGAATGATATATTGGGGAGGGGTAGAAAACCCTGTCAAATACAAATACTATACCCAGAGGAGTTATTCTTCAGAAATGAAGGAGCGATAAAGTCTTTCCCACAAGCAGAAACTGAGGAAATTGACTACTATCAAATCAATATTAGAAAAAATGAGCAAGAAGTCCTGCACTAGAAGCAAAAGGGTGGTAAAGAATAAAAGTCACTAGCAGACACACAAAAGAGAAAATCATCAAACTTTATACAGAAAACTGGCAAATCACAGAGATCAAAGGAAGAAAGATGCATGGATACGCAAGACAAAAATTAGCTGTGTAACAGGAGTGGCTCCTTGCTTATCAATAACTTCAGGTGTAAATGGATTTAATTCTCCAACTAAATGACTTAAATTGGGTGAAAGGATTTTAAAAATGAGATCCAATAGTATACTGTCTAAATTTTCACCAGTAAAAGAAACACACAGACTGAAAGTGAAGAAATACAAAAGGGTATTTCATGCGAATGTAAACCAAACTTGACCAAGAGTAGCTATATTTACATAACATAAAATAGGCTAAATTGAAAACTGCATGCCAAAGAATGCAAAGGAACTGAAATTAACCTATGCACATTATCAGACTATAGTGCAATGAAACTGGGAATCAATGGAAAAGAAACCACAAAAAACGGTGTAAACACGTGAAAATAAAGTAATGGCCTCCCAAACAACCAACGGATTACAGATGAAATTAAAGAAGAAATTACAGTTTCTACCATTAAATGATAATGCCAATACAATGTACTGGAACTTAGGGGATGCAATGAAAGCAGTCCTATGAGGAAAATTCACACTGAATTCCCACATCAGAAAAACAAAGCAAGTCCCAGAAATTCAGTAAAAGAACAAAATATTAAAGGCTGTTAGGGAAAAGAAACGGATCACCTCTAAAGGAAAACCTGTCCGAATCACAAGACTTCTCAACACAAACCATAAAAAAGAGCTTGAAGTGAAGTATTTCACATCCTGAAAGAAAACAACTTGATGTACCCTGAAAAACTATCTTTCAAAATTAATGGAGATAAGGTACTTCCATGATAAAGAACAACTGAAGAGATACATGACCACCAAAGCAACCCTACAAAGAGTATTAAAGGATATTCTAGAGAGAGATAAAGATGACCATGGTTTCAGAACAGTAGCAGAGGTGGATCGGCGAGCAGGGGCAGCAACTGACCAGAGGGGAAAAGTCAGGGACCAACAGCAGAAGGGTAGTATGGCAGAAATGAGCCAATGCATGCTGGTTGTAACCATTAACATAGATCTCAAGTTACCAATAAAAAGAAACAGAGTGGACTGAGAGACAGGACCCATCAATATGCTAATACATAAAAAATACATTTAACTCAAAAGAAAACTCATGGACTAAAGGTTGAAAGAGGTAAGACAATGCTCCATGGGATAGGGGCCCATAAAAAAGTTGGGGTAGCTTTCCTATCAACTGCAGAATGGACAAGATATGGTATTTTTATGCAATGGAAAACTACTCAGCTATAAAGGAGGATAACCTCGAGGATCTTATAGGTAAATGGATGCAACCTGAGATCATGCTCATGGGTGAAACGGTTCAGACTCATACGGGTGAATATCATGTTGTCTCCCTGGCATTAAAAAACTGAAGGATGGGCTGGGGATTTAGCTCAGCAGCCTAAGTGCCTGCCTTACAAGCATGCAGTCATGAGTTCGATCCTTGGTACAAAAAAAAAAAAAAACTGAAGGAGTTAGTGGGATTCAAAATGTACAATAGATATTGTGAAGGTGAAAGGGGAGGAAACATCTAAAAAGGGAAGGTGGTAGCCATTGTTATTTTTTATTAACTTGTTTTGAAGTCCTATAATGTTTGCATTGGTTTTTTGTTTGTTTGTTTGATTCTATTATTATGTCGGAAGGTATGGGCAGTTATTTTGAAGATAACATGATATATTATGGTAGTCACTGTCAATTTCCTATTATCTTGTTTTGAAGTCCTGTATTACTTTTTGTTTTGATTGGTTTTATTCTGTTCCATTTTGTTTGATTTTATTATGTCTGATGGTATGGGTAGCTATTTGGAAGATAACGAGAGGTATTATGGTAGCCATTGTTGATTTATTATTTTGGAGCTCTGTATAATTTTCATTGTTTTTTTTTAAAAACAACAAAAAATAATAAAAATGATAATGTGAAATTCCAAAGCAAAAGAAAAGGAAATTAACACTAGTTAATATATTGTACATAGTTATCTTCAAAATAGTTGTTCAAATTACAAGATTTAGGCGTGAAAAAAAAATGATCAAACAATGAAAGCACAAACTGTTCTTTTTGATGAACAGATTAGAAGTACAGTTATCTATCTATATATAAAATCTTTTCCCTTACCCCAGTTCATTGTTTTTCTTTGATTGACTTTATTCTATTTTGTTTTATTCTCTTTAAAACAAAATTTTAAAAAAAGAAAAAGAAAAACAGAGCAAGCTCAAATAAATAGCTCAATGTTGAACCTCAATTTTCTAGAAAAAGAAGAGCAAGTTAACAAGGGAGGAAATTATAAAGATTACAGCAGAAATTAATGTAATTCAAATTAAATATAAGGAATCAATGAAGAGCTGGTTCTTTGAAAAATAGACAAAATTTAAACAACCTTATTAAAAAAAAGAGGAAAGAAAAGACTCAAATCCATGAAATTAGGAATGAAACGGGTGAAATCACAATAGATTCTTCAGAATTCCAGAAGATGGTCAGTACCTACTTTGAGAACCTGTGTTCTAATAAGATGGAAGATGCAGAAAAAATGAAAAGATTCCTTGATACATATGAATTACCAAAGCTGAATCAAGAAAATACAAAAATTCTAAATAACCAAGTACTAGTCAGTGAAACTGAAGAAGTAATTTTAAAAAATAATCCACAAAGAAAAGCCCAGGTCCTCATAGTTTCACTACTGAATTCTATCAGCAATTTAGAGAAGACCTAATGCTACTACTCCTCAAACTCTTTGACAGAATTGAAAGGGAAGCAGTACTCCCAAACTCATTCCTAGAAGCAACCATTACCCTGATATCAAAACCAGAGAAGAATCCAATCAAAAAAGAACTACAGGCCAATCTCTCTAATGAATGTAAAGATCCTCAATAAGATACAGGCAAAGAGAATGTAGCAAATCATCAAGGAGATTATATACCATGACCAAGCATCTAGAAGATTACACACCATGCCCCCCAATGAGGCAGGGATAATTCAATATATGCAAATCAATAAATGTAATACACACACCACATTAACAAGGACAAAAACCACATGATCATCTCAATAGATGCAGAAAAAGCTTTTGACAAAGCCCAATACCCATTTATGATTTAAAAAAAAAGCCCACAGAAAACTGAAATCGATGGTCTTTACCTCAATCTGATAAAAGCCATCTATGACAAAGCAACAGCCAACATCATACTAAATGGACAAAAAAAGCTTTGAACCTAAAATCCAAAACAAGACAAGGATGTCCACTATGAGCACTCCTATTTAATATAGTTCAATTAGACAAGTGAAAGAAATAAAAGGAATAAAGATAGGAAGGGAAGAATTACTATTTGTAGACAACATGATACTCTACATGTAAGAATCCCAAAACTCCACAAGATAGTGAGATTTAATAACCAAATTCAGTAGCATAGCAGGATACAAGGTCAACACTCAAAAATCAATAGCATTCCTATACACAAGTAACAAACTTAATGGGAGAGAAATTAGGGAAACAACATTTTGCACGATAACATCAAGAAAAATGAAATATTAACAATCAACAATGAAATAAAAAATCTCTTTACATTGAAAACTATCATACTTTGAAAAAGGAGATTGAAGAGGATACCAGAAAATAGAAAGATATTCCTTATTCTTGTACAGACAGAACCAATATGGTAAAAATGACCATACTTCCAAAACTATTATACATATTTAATGCATTCCCTTTCAAAATACTAATAGCATACCTCACAGACTAGAGAAAACAATCCTATCTCATTTGGAACCAGAAGAGACCTAGAATAGCACCGTAATTCCAGGTAATAAAGGCAAGGCAGGAAGCAGTACAATCCCCAAATTGAAATTACACAACAAAGCTATCAGGATAAAAACAGCATGGTGTTGGCAAACAAACAAACCAGACCCAAGGATCAATGCAACAGAGTAGAAGATGCAGAAACAACTCCAAATCCACCTTATCAGCCACGTTATCTTTGATAGAGTCCAAATACCTTCACTGGAACAAAGTCTCTTTATAAATCATGCTGGGAAAAGTGGCTTCCCATATGCAAAAGATTAAATCTAGACTCACCTCTCTCACCATGCACTACTCTAAAACTGAAATGGCTCAAAGATCTAAATATTAAAGCAGAAGCACTAAACCTGCTAGAAGACAGACTAGGAAGAACTCTTGAAGACACAGGTGTAGGCAAAGACTTTATGAATAAAATCCTGACCATATAGGCAACACTATAAAACATCAACAAATGGGATCTGGTCATAATAAAAAGTTTCTGCACAGCAAAAGAAACCACCAACAGAATGGAGAGACAACTCATAAATGGGAAAAATTTTACCAGCTATTCTTCAGAAATATATATATATATATTTAGAAATACATATATAGAATATATATATTTATATATATAGAATATATATTTATATATAAGAGAATATATAGAAAATATAAGGAACTAAAAAATAAAACAAAACAAACAAAAAACCAGATCCCCCAAATTTAGAGACTCAATCCAAAAATGGCTATCTGAAACGAATAGATACTTCTCCGATGAAGGAGTACAAACAGCAAATAAACATCTGAAAAAATGTTCATCATCACTGGTCATCTCAGAGCTGCAAATTAAAACAACACTGAGACTGCATCTCACTCATGAAAGAATGGCTATCATAAGCCAGGCATGGTGGTGCATGCTAGTAATCCCAGCACTCAGGAGGCTGAGGAAGGAGGATCACTGTGAGTTGGAGACCAGCCTGGGCTACAAAGTGAGCTCAAGGTCACCTGAACTGCATAGTGAGACCCTGTCTCATAAAGACCAAAAAAAAAATTATGTACAAATTGCCTATGATCATTCTGTATGTCAAAAGAGTACCAATAAAATTAATTTTAAGAAACTGTGAAAAATGATAAAGGGACCAAATGAACAACAGGAAATAATTATAAATATATACATACCCAATTATGTAAAGCAAACATTAGATCTAAAGGAAGAGATAAACTCTAATAGAACAATAGTTAAGTAGTTCTGTACTCCACTGTCATCAATGGACAGATCATTGAGAAAAATACCAGCAATGAAGCATCAGCCTCAAGCGGTACTAATGATCCATGGACTAACAGACACCCACAGAACACTTCCTCCAAGAGCCACAGAGCACACATTATTCTCCTCAGTGCAGACATGTTATGGGGCCACAGAACAAGCTCAACAAATTACTGCTGCCAATTTCTCCCATGTTCTGTGTCCCAGTAGAGAACACAACTCACAACAATTTACTACATATTTTATAAAAACTAGAAAAGAGTTTGAAAGAAATCAGCAATGTTCATGGAGCTAGGAATGCTAATTGCTCTGATGCAACCATTACACATTCTTTATATGTATCAAACCATCACACTGTAATCCACACACATGTATGATTATCCCAATTAAAAGCAAAAAAGACTTCTGAAACAAAGTTTATCTGAATTTTCTTTTATACTTATTAATGGATGATTTCCTAAAAAAACAAAAAACAAAAAAAACCCACTTAGCTAATCTACATCGCCCACACCAAGCCAAGTCATGGCAGGTGAGGGTGTCACTGGGCTTGAATAGTCACCACTGGTTCCTTTGTCCTCTTTCCCAAGAAGCTGAACGGTTCCCCTGCCCAGCCTCCCTGCTGCTGGAACATCTACGTGATTCACTGTGACTGAAGAAAAATGCAAAGGGTGATTATCCTTAATGTGTCTCTTCTCTTCTGGGGACAATTTTTTCTGCTAAAAAGGACAGAAATGACGGCAGCTGTCTTTAGGTTTCTCCCTCAGGATGCCAGAGTTAAGGGCTCTCCTTCGGTCTGCCATGCAGCGTCTCACACTTAAGGTAAATGGCCCAGGATCAAGAAACACAAGGGAAAGCCCCCGAGAAGCTTTGGTTAACCTCAAATGTTTTCACACCAGTCATTTCCGACCTCTGCCTATGTGAGAAAAATACTGTTTTTGTCACTTTCTTCTGATACATGGCAGTCTCAGGCAATAGCTGGTGGAAAAATAAGAAGAAGCAAGTGGCCGTGTCGGAAGGAAGACCTTATCAAGACCAGGTGGTGGTTATCCTACAATGAGCAGCCTGTTTTCACTTACATCAGAAGCCAAGCACATAACACTAATGCATATACACCTAAGATCCACCTTCGGAGAAAGATACAGGACGTGGGGGCTGGGGATTTAGCTCAGTGGCATAAGCGCCTGTCTTGCAAACGTGCAGTTGTGAGTTCAATCCCCGGTACCGATTAAAAAAACAAGAGCTTAAAAAAAAGAAAAAGATACAGGACATGAATAGAAATTTCTCTCGCATCATTTGAATAGGATTCTCACCTTCATTTTTTCTCATGTAATAGTTGAAAGATCTAATTTCGTTGATATTTCCAATTTCATTGATATTTTCCTAAGATGATTATCATGTACTTATTTTATAGATATATGCACATTCAGCCATAAAATTGAACCAAAAAACAATTCAAGTTAAACTGCTTTGCTTGCTTATGGAAGAGAAAGTCTGTGTGTTGGAACAGGAATTGATTTGCATCAGCATTCACTAAAGCTTCTCAGGCTTCCAGAGAGGAAAAGTACTCTGAAACAGAAGGAACCAACTTGGCCCCCAGCCTCCAAGGAGGAGGAAGATACCAGAAAACTCGCTGAGGAAGGAAGGGGGAGATCAAGGTGCCTGGAATCCTAACTGACCGCAGGCAGAGGACAAAGCTTCTGAATGAAATACGTGGTGTTGTCCTGATCTTGTTCAGGTCATCGAAGAAGCCACGAGCTCAAAAAACTAAACAGGCAGGCCAATGTAGCCTTAGGAGATTTCTTAAAAAGCAGTCTCGGGGTTAACTGAAAACCCTCCCTCTCTGCAATGCTCCACCCCTACATTGTTCATTTCCACTACAGGGAAACAAAATTCCACTAATGAATGTCAAGGTGGAAGCCAGGAAGGGGGCAGAGACAGCCAGCTAGTAAGAGGACAATCTTAACAGTCACCAGGCAGGGTCTCTGTACCTGGGGACTGTTAAAATGAGGTAGAAGAGATGAAGACAGATAAAAAGGAGACAAGAGAAATTGTTAATTTTACAATCATGCTTTTAAGGAAATTGCAGCTGTAGCTGATGCAGCGGATATAAATCCTGACGCTTGGTGGTAACAACGACAGGAAAATACAAACTGTTATTTCTAAAAAATTTTATTCACAAGTAACTTCCATAATGGCAGATACCCATGGTTATTACGCTCTTTTCACTCCTAGGGCTGTCTTCCTCTCACTTCTAAATTTTTAAGAGTCTTAACCATACAGTAAGTCCATAAATTGGGCCTGCTTTTCATCTGATACTATAAATCCACAAATTCCAAGGACCTCCACTCTCAGAGAAACAGTATAAGGTGGGTACCATGACTCCAAACTTCAAACATGTGCAAAGGATTTGGAATTTAACCTTGTTAGAAAGCTGGTCTTGCTCTCTTTGGGACCCGAACCTCTGGGACCCGCAGAGTGGCCCGGGCTGTTTGGATTGAAAGTCTGCACAGACCTGCATCTCGGCGCGACTGTTTGGGACTGGTACGCCCGCCCTTCATCCGCAGGGAACTGCCCAGAGACTGGCATCTGGGCCAGGTCTCTTTGGGCCCGTAGCCCCGCCCTTCACCCCCAGGAAGTCTCCCAGAGACCAACATCTCGGCCTGTCTCTTTGGGACCCGAAACTCTCAGACCCGCAGAGTGGCCCAGGCTGTTTGGATTGGGGATACTGTGGAGACTGGCATCTTGGCCAGGTCTGTTTGTGACCGGGAACTTTGCAGAAACCAACATTCTGGCCTGACTCTTTGGGACCTGTAGGCCCACCCTTCACTCGCAGGGAACCTCCTGGAGACCTGTCTGAGATTCCACAGGCTCCGGGTTGACCACACCCAGCATTCGCCTTACAACTTAGGGAGCCAGGAGCCCACAGAGGGGAGTTAGGACCCTGTGAGGAAGCCAAGAGCCTGTGGGGGAGCCACTGCCCCTCCAGGAACTGAGGGTGTAAGAGGTAATTTGCCACACATGCAGAGAAAGCTTTGGAACACTGCTCAAAGCAAGGAAATATAGAAAAATGACAAAAGGAAAGACCAAAAGGCAGGCTCAAAGCCCTAGCCCTTCCCAAGAAAGCTTAGAAGCCGTGTACATGGAAGAAAAAAGAAGCCATACACCTGAAATGTCTGAAATGATATCAAATGAAATAAATATGCAAATAGGGAAAGCTATGGAGAAATTCAAATCAGAAATACTTGCCCAGGTTAAAAGAAGAATTGATAAAAATAGTGAAAGAAATAGTGAACGCATCTAGTGACAACACAGCTAAAAAATTAGAAGAACAAAGCAAACAGATAGAATCCCTGAAAGAACAACATAAGAAACAAACAGAATGCATAAAGCAGATTCAAAGAGATATACAGGAAATCAAAAATTCTATTGAAAGCTGTAAAAACCGCCTCAATGAAAGTGAAGATAGAATTTCAGATCTCGAAGATAAGATTGCAGCCAGTGAGCGGGAAAAACAAGATCTTTTAAAAATAACAAAGAATCAGGAAATAACAATTCAACACCTGCAAGATGATGCAAAGAAAAATACCATAAGATTAATAGGGATAAATGAAAAAGAAGGAGACAGCCCAAATGATATCAAGAGGATATTTACAGAAGTAATAGCTGAAAACTTCCCAAACATGAGAAGAGAAACAGACATCTGGATAAGTGAAGCATATAGAACTCCAAACAGCCATAACCAAAATAAAACTACACCCAGACACATAATAATCACCATTCCAGAAATCCAACATAAGAATAGAATACTAAAAACTGTTA